>JAOTQM010000651.1:22500-195000 GCA_026939265.1 Oreonectes daqikongensis
AGATTAAATACTTAAATACTTGACTGTAATTGGTGACCTGTGACACCATTATGTGCTAGTTTTATATGCATCACTCATTCAGTCGTTTCTACATCCATGTCCATGAATTTGTCATGTTGTACACATGTATGGTTTGTAGGATGTGAATGTTGAGATGAAGTGTTCTGCCCTCAGATGGTGACATTGAGTATTGCACTATACTTCAGACTTTTGGTAATATATAATGATTTATGTTGTACTTACTTCACTTTACTACTAACATTTGATATGACCCATGGTAGAGGAATGCTATCACAAAGGTAAGAACTTTCTCTTTTGTATTGTACTAACAACCATTATTGAGTAAAATGAAGTAAAATATTCATAATGACACCATGAAACTTGACCACAAAGATTGAAATCAAGAATCAAGCACTGCTAACATAATGTTGTTTTTTCAGAGATGACTGTCATCTGTTCAGTCAAACACTGAAGGGATCAGAAGACACATATAATGTATAGATTCTTGTGTGTCTGACTTCAATTCCTCTTGACATGTTTATCACAGAGTTCTTGTTTAGAAGTATTTCTGCTGATTCTTGAGTCTCTTATCCTGTCAGTTCAGGATCTGCTCCAATCCATCTGATCCGATCGACTGAGTAAAACTGTACTGTATCAATAGATCAATAAAGATCATGCTGGAGTTTTCACAACCATCGGTTTAACTGTATATTTCATTTGTGATGTGTGCATTTAACAAACAAAATCAGGCATCTTAAAACACTTTAAATCGATCAGTTCATATCATCCACAGAGCTCTGATCTGATACTGATCTACTGGACCAATGATGTAACTAGACATCTTTCCATACACATGCATATAAATGTGTTTAATTATTCAGTGTGCATTTATATTTTTAATATTGAGATAAATGTTAAATATTAACTTGTTAGAAAAGGTTAAAGGTCAGAAAACCCTTAATGAATCATGTCTGCTTTCTCATGATTAAAATGTTTATTTAATGTTTAATAAGACAAAAATAAGACATTCTGTGTCTGCATTCAGACTTAATGGAGTCTTCTGATCGAATGTTTCGTAATGTGTTGACCAGCGACGTGAACTTTGGAGTGGGCGGCTAAAATGTTAACAGTCCACAAGAGTCAGACTATAAAAGTCTTCTACCAAAGAGAGAGAGAGAGAGAGACCTGAACTCATGATGAAGATCT
Source organism: Oreonectes daqikongensis (assembly GCA_026939265.1). Classification (NCBI taxonomy): domain Eukaryota; kingdom Metazoa; phylum Chordata; class Actinopteri; order Cypriniformes; family Nemacheilidae; genus Oreonectes; species Oreonectes daqikongensis. The sequence goes on from JAOTQM010000651.1 coordinate 23,707, forward strand.
GTCTTTTACTGCTCTTGTCCATCTTCACACTCTCCAGTAAGTGTTTCATTTCCTGCATCTCTTGTCAGATTATACACAGAATTTTACATCATTATAACACTAATATATCAGAGGTTTGATGAGATGATGGAAATAAATAATACCAGAATTACTTTAAAATTGACCAGAACGCTGTCGACTGTTTTATTGCAGAGACTCAGGATCCTGGAGATTCAGAAGCACCATGCTTAAGTATGAAAATATATTCTGCATTCACAAATACAGCTATAATGATGTCAATATGTCAGTATTTGAAACTTGGCATGAATATAATGTAAAACTGTGTGTTTCAATAACTGCTCTGCTGCCCCTAGTGGACAAAAGATACAAGAGCGCCCACAAGTATGAATATCTCTATGAGGCGGAGTCCTTAAATGCTTTGAATGGAGCGGTCAACGGCCCGAGGGTCAGCTGCAAGGTGTGTGTTTATCATCAAATCTGTGATTTATCTATTTTGGCAGTGATACAGCGATAAATAAACCTTACTTCTACAAACATTGTGTCAGGTTGAGATGAAGGTTCCAGGTCCATGCAGCTACATCATGCACACTAGTGAGTGTACAGTGAGTGAAGTGACTCATGTTAGTGCAGATGGAAAGCCAGTGTTTGAATCAGCTGATGGAACTGAGAACTTTAAAGCTGCGATGGAAATGTGAGCATCACCTCTCACCATGTCATTCATATCTAGACCAATTTCTTTATTAAAAGACCCTCTTTATTCAGGTATCCTCTGAAGTTCACAGTGAATAGAGACAATGACATCAAACTCTTCCCTGAGAAGGAGGAGCTGATCAATATCCTCAACATCAAGAGAGGAATCATCTCTGCTCTTGCTGTTCCTCTACTTGAAGAGGCGATGACCAAAGACACGGTAAGCTGATGGTTGAAAAGATAAATGTACGACTTCATGCTCTTGATGCTTACAATATTTTCACCTCAGCCCACCATCTATGGCCTGTGCAAGACTGAATACATTGTAAACAGCAGACATAAGATGGTCACAGACATCACCCTCAACAGAGACCTGTCCAAATGTGACAAGTTCAGACCGGTCAAGGATCACACCAGTCCACTGGCTCTCATCGCCGGCATGGTGAGTTCTGAGACACTTCAACACACCTTAAACCAAAGTTACATGTGAGAACATTTGTCTTTGTCTCTTTCAATGCAGCACTTTCCTCTGGCTCAGTTGATCAGAAGCACCCAAACCTGCAACTACACGTTTGACAGTGAGAAGCATCATATGACCTCTGGAGTTTGCACAGAGAGACATCTTCTTGTTCCATTCTCTCACAAGTAAGTATATTATTAGGTTTGGTAAAGGTAACTGGATGACTTTTTGGTCAAGCACAGCTGACTTGCTATCTGTTTGTCTCTTTGACTTTTTTTGCCACAACCAGAGGAGAGTTTGGAGTGACTAATATTGGCAAACAGACCGTCACGTTTTTGGGAGTCAGTAAACATAATGACAGAGTATTTATCCACAGTAAGACAACCTTTTGTTTCCATACATGTTTGCAAAGTAAAAGCTCAAACTTTGTATTCACTGCTGTCACTCCTTCAGATCTGGTCAACATGAAACCCCTCCATCCAGACCGCAGTGTCGACATGAGCCCTGTTCAGGATAAAGAAGAAGCTCTTGCTGTTGTGAAGGAACTTGCTCAGCTTTCTAAGTCCAAGGACGGACACAAGAGAGCTCACCTGGCCCACAAGCTTATAGGTACGATCCGGAGGATGAATGCTGAGACTCTTGCAGCTGCCGTTGATGAAGCTCTGGAGATCTCGCAGTCTTTGACGTATCAGGCTCTGCTGCAGTGCGGTACCCCAGAATGTAACAGGGTTATCATGGGAGTTTTCAGGACCTTTGACAGATCCTCAGCAGAGATTGACGCTGCCGTATACACCTTGGGATTGGTGCCCCATCCCTCTCGGGTACTTGTGAGGGAAATGTTGGAGATGGCAAAGTTCAAGCCAAGCAAACCTATCTACTATGCGGTTAGCAATGCTGTGAGAAGGTGAGGAAACTCTAGAATTCCACAAGGAGTAAAGTGGGATCAAGTATTCAAACTCAGCAGATTTATGATTTATGACTTTGTAATCTTGTGAATCTGTATAATACAGGTTTGACAGTTTTATCAATCATGACACCCTCTATTTTTTTAAACCAGGTTGTATGAGGCTGAGGGCATCACCAGTGAGATCCAGTCAGTGGCCTCTTATGTCCTGGAACAGATCGGGGATTGTACAGGCGACCAGGAGCACATCTTTCTATCTCTGAGGGTGAGTTCACAGATCATCTTTACAATCTGAAATAAAAGCAGTTGTCCTGTTTTTCAAACTCTACATGTTACAGGTGATTGGCAACATGGCAGTTGCAATGGAAGCAGCAAGCCCGGCTTTGATGTCTGCTGTGATACGATGCATTAACCAGCCGGTTGCATCTCCTGCGGTCCGGCGGGCTGCCATCCAGGTCTACCGACAGATTCCCATACCGGACCAGGTGAAAGTATTTTGCGTATAGAACATAACTCATTGCTGGCTGATTGACGGTCTAACGGTTATTTCATGCCTCTCAGGGCAGGGAGGTGCTCATGCATGTGGTTCTGGACAGAGATGCAGTCGTACAAAAGCGTGTTGCTGCATATCTCATCCTGATGAAGGACCCTACGTCTGCTGAGCTTTCTCAGGTGGCAGAAGCGCTGAACACTGAGAAAAATCTTCAGACCAAGAGTTTCATCATCTCTCACATGAGCAACATCCTGAGCTCCACAGCATCGGAAACTCTGCAGTATGAATGAAATAGAACATACACAACTCACCTGTAGCTCATCAATAAATAACCATCACTTTAAGTCACTTGATTTTGTAATTGTTTCATTCTTAGATTGAGGCAGAAGATTCTGGGGGCCTTCCAGAGCAATGAAGTTGGAACGCTAATGGATCCCACAAAATTCTCTCGCTTCTATAAAATTGGTTCTCTAGAGGGGAACATGATCTTTGAGTCTCCAACAGAACTTCCCAGAGAACTCGTGCTGGAAATGACATTGGATGCCTTTGGATTTGATATTGATTTGGTTGAGGTACAGTATTTACTTGATGTGTTCATGAACATACTGTCTTGCATCTCAACAGCTTATCTTGTTTTGATTTTCTTGTCATTTTCTTTCTGTCAGTTTGGAATGGAAGGTAAAGGGTTTGAGCCCTTTGTTGAAGCCCTCTTTGGTGTCAATGGATTCTTCCCAGACACTGTGATGAAGACTATTTACTTTGCTGCCAACAAGATGCCCCTCCAGGTCAATGATGTCTTGAATGATATAGTTCCGGTCTTGAGGAATGACAGGAGGAGGAGACAGGTATAGGGAACAGTAAATGTAAATGAATCAAATGAAATGTGAAGTCTTGCTTTATTTTAATAATGTCCTGTTGTCACGGTGTGTGTGCCATAGACAACTCAAAATATAGTTCAAGAAATCAGACAGAATGTCAACACGCTCTTTAGAGAGCTGAAGGCTCAAGATTCCCCCGAGGCTCTGGTGTACATCAGACTTCTAGGTGCTGAACTTGGCTATTTGAAAACTGAAGATATGGAGGAGATGGTAAACTCTGCTGGCAAGATGTTTGAGAATCTCCTCAAAATGCTTCCCAAAGATGCAAGTACAGAACTTCTTTTCTTGACATTAAGAATAGATTGAAAATAAAGATTTAAACAGTATGATATTTTTGAAGCAGTTCATCAGAAGCTTGTTCTCAAGCGTAGACAATGATCTTTTCCTTCACTACATCTTCATGGATAATGAGTTCTACCTGCCCACCGGTTCTGGCTTTCCACTGCGAGTTTCTCTCTCTGGTATTTTAACTCCGGGTGTTAAAGGAGGACTGAGTTTTAATCCAGACATGGTGAGTCCAACATGAACTCCAGCAAGATTTATGTTTATAATATAAAACTAATATGATGCCATATATCTGATTGTTCCACAGGGTGAATTTGTATTCATGCCATCTGTCGGCATTGAGTTTGTGACCGAGGTTGGCGCTCACTTCCCTGACTACGTTCACTCCGGTCTGAAGATGCACACTAACATTTATCACGAGAGCAGCTTTAAAGCAAAACTATCTGTAAGAAACAAGCAGGTCAAGCTCATTGTTCCTGCTCCTCAAGACCCGACCAAGATCATCAGCATCACGTATGACATTTCAGTATTGTTATCTACAGTCAGTACATGAAAGGGAATTAATTCTATTCATTAAACATGCATGATGTCATTGTTTAATTCTGTTCAGCAATTCTCTAGTGTCTGTTGTTGGTGGCACATCTAAAACAATTCCTGTCATTGGGGAGCGTGCAGAAGTTGAATGCAGTCGTTTTTTCCCTGGACTGAAGTATTGTACAGTCCTACAATATTCTGATGCCATGCTGAACGATGCTGCCCCCTATTTTCCTCTGAATGGTGACAGCAAGTAAGTTAAAATGATTTACATGCTGATATTTAAAAAAGTAAAATGTTCTCTCTAAACATTTAACACACGCTGTATGTGTGTTTAGATTTGCTATTGAGCTGCACAGCACTGGAGAGGTCATAGAGTACACGGCCACCATCAGCTATGAGCGCGAGGATGAGACGGACAGAGTCACAGTGGACGTAAAAGCTGAAGGTATGAGAAACAGGTTTGAGTCATCGGTTGAAACATACCTGAGAAAAAAAATAAGTTACATTAATGTGTTTATAAACAGGAACATCTTATCAGGGCACAGCAACACTGAAGCTCAACAGACAGACGTACGTGGCCTCTGCAGAGTTTGTCGCTCCGTTTCTTCAGGTTGAATCTAAAGTGAGTGCAAACGTTGTGAAGCGTGCTGAAGAGGTGAGCGTGGAGCTTGAGAGTGACCTAAAACTCCCGGAGACGTCCTGGGCTCAGAAACTCATCCTGAAATATGGTACATGACTTTGAATTGCTCTGTCAAATATGATGTAGACACGCTTTAATAAATAATGTATGCATTACATCTTCAGATGGTCAGAAGATTGAAGCCAAGGTGAATTCTGATGTCAGTTCTGAGATTCACAACATCATTTTCAACAGTAATGTTGAAGCCATGATCAACAGTCTTTTAGATTATCAGATACTCAAGAATAAAATGAAGATTCGTAATGTTCTGGAAAAATTGGTTAAGGTAAAAAAAACACAACAAAGGAAACTGTGAAGTGCTTAAGCTGATTAATAAATAAATGGTTGATAGCTATTGGTTGATTGATCCATGTGTGCAGGGTTTGAGAGTTCATGTCATCAGTTTTCCCAAGAGACTCTTCCTAAATGTGTGAGTTACTGAAATGATCTTCAAATGAGAATACATTTTACTCTTTAAAGGTAGTGTTAGATTCTTGCCGAAGGACTGTTTGGCTAAATCTGGCACACTTTCTATTGTTTTTCATGTAGTCTTCTTCCTGATTAAATAAACCAACTAAACCTTTTATTTTGTATTTTAAACAGGGAGGGTGCTGCAAAATATACCTTTAGAGAGCATTTCAAAACCATGATTTTTCATTTTCCTCTGGGTGGAAAATCCACTAAAGGTCTGAAATCTTCCAATACAATCAAAACACCAAACTGACTGTATCCCAGCTTTTTACATCTGTTGTCATTTCTCTTCCAGAAATCTTCATTCCTGAAAGTGTGTCGCTGTCTGTACCAACTCTTGGAATGGTGGAGGTGTCTGGAAAACTAAACAGCAACTTCTACAATCTAGAAGCAGCTGTGATTGCTGAAAGAGATGCTGTTGCGCACACAAGCTATTCCGCTAATGCTGAAGTCACTGGAACAAGTTCTGTTGATCTGCTGTCTCTGAAGGTTAAAGGTAAAACATGATCATTCTTTAAACTCTACTACATGCACAGTATGCACATTATTTGAATCTACTTTTCTTTCGTTCGCACAGGATCTGCGGTGGTTGAATCCACACCTGGTGATTCCTTCAAGGCAAATGTAAAGACAACAGTTAACCACAAACTTGTCGATGTCAGCATCAGTGTTGCGGAAGAAATAAAATTTACTGACAAGATCAGCGTGAAATCCAATAGCACGCTGAAAGTGACTTGTCCTGTATGGGTGCAGATTTCTCTGGAGCACACTGGACAGGTTGGAGTTAATGCTGAAGAGATCTCTGGAGATGGAAACCTGGAGGGATTCTTTAAGGCTGGTCAGTCACACCGTTCTGGAACCCTTACTCAGTCTGTTTCAATCCTTCCATTCAAATCAGAGGCAAACATTCATACTTCACTGAAAACAGATTCAATGCTTCAGGCTCGGAACACCATTACTGCAGCTTTTACCAATGGGGGGCTGTCTATCCAGTCCAACATGGCAGTATTTGAAGACCTTTTCACCAACATCCTAGAGTTGACCTTTGGGGAATCTCAGCTTGCTCTAAAATCAGGTACAAAATCATCAGTTTTTGGTGTGAAGATCCAAAACACAGCTGAGGCCAGAGCTGGTGTGGAAGCAGCCAGTGTTAAGATTGACACATCCGCGGACCTCTCTGAAGAACACATCTATTCCCAGATCACCGGAACACTAAACACAGACGGTCTAACTGTTAACAGTGATGCCTCTGCTAGACTAACCGGATACACAGCAGTCCACAAAGCCAATCTGAACGTCAACAAGGATGGCCTGTCCTCCAGCGGCACAGCATCACTGAAAAGCCTCTGGACTCTGGAAGAGCTGCAGCATACATTTGAAATCAGCTACAAGAATCTGACTCTGAATGGCAAGTGCAGGACCACAGGAGGGATTATGACAACACAACTGAGACACAACACTGAACTGGAGATTGTTGGACTTGCTGGCAGATTCATAAATCAAATCCGTTGGTCTATGACAAATTTCCACTTTGACACTACAGCTCGTGGCACAGTTGCTCCGTTTAGATTTAACGTCGATGCCTCTGCTACTGCTCAAGGTTTTATAGACCTCAATGGACCACAGCGTGTCCAGATTGACACAAAAGCTCACCTGAAAGCTGAGCCGTTTGCCTTCACTCATTCTCACAGGTGCAGAGTCTCAACCATGCTTTACATAGACAGACATGTCTCCATCCGATCAAAACTTGAGAACAAGTTTGACACTCTGCTCACCCCAGAGGAACAGAATGCCACCCTGACTGTTAAGTGTAAAGTGAACGACTATGATATAAATAATGAACTCAGTACTTATAATAATCCAGAGAGACTCGGACTGGAAGGGTCTGGAAGCATTGCTGGTGGTCTGTTCAACACTCAGAACCTTTCCATCTCTGGTTTTTTAAAGTATGATAAGAAAAGTGATGGCCGGGTTATTAGCCTACCAATCTTTGCGAGTTTGCCAGCCGCTCTTGAAGACATCAGAATAGCTCTTGTGAGAACAGTTGAGGCCCTGAGAAACTACATTCACAGAGAGGATGTTGCTGCCAAAATTCAGAACTTACCTCAGCATGTTAACAGTGTTATGTCTGAGCTGAATTTTGAGGGAAGAGTTGTCCAGCTCAAACAGAACTTGCTAGCTCTTACCCAGAATATGCCTGAGTATGTCTTAACATTGGAAGATCTGGAGGACTCTCTGACCAACCTCAGGGATGGAACTGAGATGCTGGTGATGGAAGCAACCCACCAGTTTAGTGAAGAACTGGACATTTTAAAGCAACTTATTGTGACGGGAGTCCTGTTTGATAATGTTGTAGAGAATTTGAATGCAGTATTTTCTGCTATTGAAGAAGTAAAACATTTAGCTGTTCATGCTGTAAAACAGCTATTAATTGAACTAGATGTAATTAGAAATATAAACACTATCTATGGCAATGCAAGATATGTTCTTTTAAAGTCTAATGGAAAGATAGCAACAGTTCTGGGCGAGACGGTTGAGCACATAAAGCGATTCAAGGATGATGAAACCATTCTTGTGGTTTTGGCCCAAAATTTACAATCTTTTCGTATCCTGATAACACAGTTCATGGATGATGCCTTAACTTATCTGAGGAGAAATGATATTAGACAAGTTATTCATGAGATCTCTATTCCTGCCAAGTCCAACATTCCTGCTCAGATTTCTGACATTGGTTTTAGAAAACTTTACGGTGAGATCAGCATCAACAGCTCTGTGTACAGCATCAGGACCTCTGGAGACATCCAGGATGCTTCAGATGGATACCCACGATTCACAGCTTCTGTTACCTCTCAGGGAACCTCTCCATATAATGTCTATCAAAACTATAATTTAGACTTTACAGCACAGATGTCCATCCCTGAAAGGAGCCTATTAAAAGTATCTGAAACTCTTAAGATAACAGGCTTTCTGATTTGTGACCAGCAGGCAACACTGACTGTGATCAAAGCTTCACCAAATCAGAATCCCAAAGTCGGCACATCTGCCTCCAGTGTGAACACTGCTCTCTTCAGCATAAAGGACAGTACAACTTACTCTATTGAAACCAATTACAATCACCTGGTACGTGTCCATATGTTTTTTCTATACAGCGATGTCATGCTCAATCAAAAAGCTCTAGCCTATCAGGAAGCCGCTACATTCATTCTAAAAGCTGAAAATGAAGGTGTTGGCAAATTTGCTTTTTACAGATTCTCTGACGAAGGCACTCATAAGTGCAACCTAAACTTCAACATGGACCTCAGCACCGCCAAACTGACTCTCACCAGTCACACTGGAAGTGGAACGATGAAGGTGAAGATGGAGGCCAATGCCACGGCCGTCCCTGAAGGCCACTTCGCGTTTGACGCTCGTGTGGAAACAAAGTCTCCGTTCATCAAGAACAGTTTGACGGTTGCTTCTGGAAAGGCTTTACTGCCGGATATGAAGGTGGATATCAAGGCAGCTCATGACACAGAGTTTGTTGGAGATGTCAGCGGTTTCCTTACCAATGCTGTTAACATACTTGCTTGTCCAGCTGATGTTGAAATTGACTTTCAGAACAAGGGCGAGATCAGCCTCAATAACTCTTTGTCAATCACGATTGAACTCCAGAATGATTATTCTGTTACCCTTAACCCCGACATACAGCGAATCAATACGGTGGCACTTGCCCGTTTTGAGCCGTACTATTACAGCCATAACTTCACATTCATCAATAACAAAGCAGAGATGGGCATTTACACTGCAGTGGGTGGGGTTTTCATACCCGGTTATGTGTTTGGTCAAGGGATTTATGTGCCTGTCGTTGGTTTTAAGATTCCAGCAGTCAAAGACCTGATCTTTGAACAGACTGGTCAATGGGACACCTTTGCCAGCACTGACCAGTCCATTGACCTCCGTGCCAAACTCGTACATCAAAAGAACAGGTTTGCTATTCCTTTGGGCATCACAGTCTCTGAAATATCTTTCAAGTCCTCTATTTTTGAGTTACATGCAAATGCTGGTGTTTATTCAGAGGAAAATGTTGCGATGCGTGTTAATGCCATGACTGCCTCTGTGTTTGAGGGATTGAAGGTCAAGCTCGATGGAACCACCAGCATAGCTACAAAAGACGGATTGATGGTGTCCACATCTTTGTCTTTAGACAACGTCCATATCGGAGGATCTCATGATGGTTCTTTAACTCTGGACATGAACAACTATGAGGCTGTGATGTCTGCAGACACGACTGTAAAGATCCATCTACCAACCTTCAGTGTTAATGCCACTCATCAGCTATCTGGAGACTCCAAAACACATCCGAAGTCCACATCAGCCTTGAAGATTGAGTACAGCTTTGATGATCCAGACTCGATGGGTGTCGGACATGGAGATGCTGAGAATAATTTGAAGATGGAGGCCACTCTTTCACTCATCTCTCTTGAGTCTGTCACTAAAGGAACGATTGATTCCACTTTCTCTAAAACTTCGATGGTTAACGTAACTTTGGAAAATGAAGCTACTGTATCTGTGAGCGCTGATGGCCTGCAGTCCTCTCTGAAGATCACCGGGAATGGCATCACAGTTCAGGATTACGGTGTCAAAATGCACTATGATATTAATGACACGCTAATGTGTAAAGGAGATCTTGGCCGAGTGTATCTGGGGTTAGAAATTGATTCAAACTATGAAATTACTTATGAAAGAGAAACAATAAAGATAAATCATACGGCTCTGGGTAAATCTGACATCGTTCCTCTGCGCTCACTCTTGACTGCTGTAGAAATCATCTTGTCTCATCCACAGTCACATGCTTATGATGATAGAGATTCAGAAACTGTTTGGCTGGAGCGTGAAATTAAATTCAAATCAAAGGGGGTGTACCCTGGGTACAATTCAAGTCTAGCATTGTTTTTTAAGTCCATTGGTGATGCTCCTGAAGTGAAGCTTGTTTTTGAGGGCTCGCTCAATCTCACGTCTCCATCTGCACTTCTGGAGTATGAGTTTGGCCTACACGGTGAGTATTATTCTCTGGTAAATGTTTTTGTTTTAATTATTAACATCTCTTATGGTTATCTACAAACCTAAAGTTGTTGCATGAAGGTAGTGAACTAAACATTGGGCTTGTTTATGTTTTATCACCTCAGGTCTCGTAATTTCACCAGGACCGACCCAACATGACTCCAAAAGATGAAGACCTTGAAATATTGCTTCAAATCAATAGTAAAACATTTTTCAAGAAGTTTTTATAGGTATAGGTAAAATAGACAATAAATAATTTACATAACAAAGTATCAATGTAGTCTGTATACAGTATATATTTGTAATAAATTGGCACAAATTGAGTGCATATCGTGTGTGATTGTTATTGGAACTGTTCATTTGTAAATTTACAGCTATTAATTTCACACTAAGACAATACAGTTTATCAGGTGTACATTTAGTAAGTATGTCCCTCAGAATGGAACCTCTGATGTGTCAATGGTGTCATGATCATTTCGATTGTACATTATAGTCAACAACTGAACTAATGTAAATTCAAATAATGGGCATGGAAGCACAAATTAAATCATTATTGACAAGAATACATCTGTTAATAGTGTATTTGCTACAGAGAAGTGAACAATGAGCCTCCACATACTTGCACATATCAACTAATATTATAATGTATAATATCTTAATGTACTGGTTTTCTTTGTATTGCAGTCAAGAGTCTTACATCAAGCAATTCAATGTACAAGTTAAAATATAAAATAAATATAAAGAAACCGTACATAATGTTTGGAGACCTCTGCTGTGTTTATAGGGGAAGAAATAGACTATAATGTTTAAAACGAAAATCTTACCATTTAAACTTATGCATTTGTGAATGTACAACTGGCATAGAAATGTAGTATATTTAATACGAAAACATATATTCTTTGTGGGATCTGAATTGAATTACGTTTGTCCTCTGTTTTGAAGTATTGCGAATACAGTGCGCAGACCCCATCACGACTTATCGCGAGAGCAAGTCTAAATGGTGGTTTTGTCAGATGTGTTTTCGAATTGCTCTCGCGATACTTCGATATCTGTCTGCGCAGCGCCACCTGACGTGTGACGTTTAGCGCGACGTCCGCCCGGCGACAGTACGTCACAGTCACGTGGTAACGTTTGAAATTAAACCTCGAATCGCGCGGCTGCCGGACAACGACACTCCTGTCAGTCAGTATTTCATTCAAACGACATTAAAATGATCGAAATAACTGATGTTTTTCCACTGTAGACTGCATGTTTCTAACATATGTATATACCTGAATGTAACGTGTGCACTTAATATATAGCCTATATGTAATGCGCTCGAGTGCAGCTCTAGACTGACAGTATATGTGTACGTTAGTGTTCTGAATACAAACGGCAAGTGTTTATCTTTATTACACGTGGACTCATGGCTTTAGGGTTTGAAAGAACAAAATGCGAGTTATCGCTCAAAAACAACAATAACAACAGCACCCTGTTTCCTCAGAAGAAGATGGAGGATCTGCCAGCATCTCAGTGCAGGTCAGACATGAGAAATAACACTGACATTAAACATATAAATGATGAGTTATTTAAAAGAGCATCATGACAAAAGTGTGTTATCAACAGCTGGTGACATGACGTGTTGTGTTGTTGTTCCACAGTAACCCTGTGGAGAGTTTGGTGTCATCTCAGAGAGGTCATGAGGACCCAGCTGTGGTCCAGCAGGACGGTCATCTTCAGATCATGTACTGTAAAGATCTGCTGTATCAGGATGATAATGAGTTTTCTTTTGAGGAGCTCAGAGCTCAGCGCTACTACAAAGCTTTGAGTGGTATGACTGACAGCATCAATATTCATAACACGCTGTGAACGTCTACTGGAGTATTATACTGTATATTTGTGTTTCATTACCTTGTTTACAGAAAAAGCCTCACACCTGAACAAACTGAAACAGGACCTGCAGCTTCAGATCGAGCAAAAACAGAAACTTCTACAGCAGAAAAACACCACAGCTCCACAGCAGGTCACTTACATTCACATTTACATTCATGCATTCAACAGACATGTTTGTCCGGAGTGATTTACAGTGCAGTTGAGCTGAGCTTTATATTTCAATCAGTATACAGATGTAAACATTTTCACCCTAAAATCCAAACTCTGTCATTTACTCATCTGTCAGTCGATGGATTGTTCTCTTGTTCTTGATATGAATGTAAACGTACAGAGAATCATCTTCACATGTATTGTTGCCGTTGTTGTGTAATATTGTGATGTTGTTGTTTGTTTAGATTGTTGGTGAAGAAACAGTTTCTGATGGCACGTGTGAATCCATCTCAACTGGGATTCAATCTGCTCCGATCAAAATACACAGCAAACAAGAATCCCACTTTGAGAGTAACACGTCAGTACTGTTAGACATGATTCTTTTTATTAAAACATTGAAACTTTTAATGAATCTTGTTGTTGTTTTGTGTTATTCAGTGTAAGTTCAATGGGTTGTGAAGAAAACATGACTGATGGTGAGTTTTAGGTTTTTAAATATTCATCAAAAATGATGTGGCAAACTTTCTTGTGACATCATTTCCTGTGTGTGTGTCAGGTGAAAGTGATTCCAAACTACAGAAGATGACGACATTAAAACCATTCACTGTTTTTGAAGACAATCCTCAGTCGAACAAGATGTAACAATCTCTTCTCTCTCTTTCTTCATGTGTCTGTTTTTCCTTATAATATTGAGCGTCATCGTCTTGTTCTTGCTTTCAGACCTTGTTCAACAAACCGCAGGTCATTGAAGTTGCCCACCCTGAATCTGAAAGCTCCCAGACCAAAAGCAGAGCTCTCAGCTGACAGAGTAAGATCAGTGTTTGAGAATCTGATTTCAAATGTTTTGTGGTGGTTTGACCGTCTGGTGTTTAGCAGGAGGCGTCCATCTCTCGCTCTGAGGAACCCATCATTAATGGACACTGGAACAAGACTCTGTGCCGCAGTCCGAACGACACGTGTGAATTCGCACGTGCGGCTCAGTTCGCGTCCACACCGTTCACAGGAGCGGAGAGACAGAAACCGGCGGAGGATCTGAACACCGCTGCTCCTGAAGCCTCTCAGACACAGGAAACTGATGCCAGAAAACTCAGGTACTGCACTACACACTACATCTGCAGATACAGAAATGAAGAATGCTTATGAAAGAGAAGCTCACATCATCTCTATTAAACACGGGGATTTTTAAAGGGGTCATATGACAGAATTTCATGTTTTTCTGTATCTTTGGTGTGTTACAAGTTGTTCACGCATATATTAGACACGTAAAATCTAAAGTGTTAAACCAAAAGATATGTGGAAGCTAAACCAGCTCATGTAAACACAGCCCCACAAATCTACATCTACAAATCTAGGCCTAACTATTCTCGCTGTAGTGTTCTTGAATGCTTTAGAAGCTGGTGTTCTAAATATGTTAAGGGGCGTAATATTTCTGCCACATGCTTGAGGTATTCAGCCAATCACAACACACTGGCTGGCTGGCCAATCAGAGCACATCGTGCTTTTAACAGCGATAAGCTTTGTAAAAATCGACGTGTTTCAGAAAGCCGAGCAGAGAGGAGCAACAGTAATGTACGGAGTGTGAAAACGTGAACACACTATATTATACCAAATACACACAATGATGTTCGTTTTAGCCACGTCATACAACCCCTTTACTGAATCACACACAGATGAGGTAAATAATGTGTGTGTGAGCACATTTATAAGTCGTTTCGGTCAATAATGGCTCATTGTGTGTTTGTGTTCAAGTGTTTTTTTCTGTTCTAGCCCTATTCAGGAGATCAGTCATGATTGGGGAGGAACTTCAGTTGTCACCGTTACTCATGAGAGCATTAAACCCTCAGACCACGCTGACATCATCCAAGAAGAGGAGGAGATTCCTGAAACCGGTGAGAAATACAGCCGGAAAATCACTGCCATATACTTCAGTGTCCTCATACTGCTGCTGCTGCTGACTTATTATGGGATGTTGTGGCAATTATAAATCAGTTGGTTTGTTGTGGTTTTTGACGAACAGTAAAGGACGTGTTTCACTTACGGATGACCACTAGATGTCACTGTCAGAGTTACAGATTTTGTGTTCATGCATTCAATGCTCTAAAATACAAAATGATATAGAAAAAGAAAGACATCAGTAACCAAATCTATGCACATGCGTGAACTCTTCCCTACATAAGGTCAGAATTTCTTCTGGAAGTCCTCATGAAATCAAAGTTTTTTGGCCTTTAGTATGAATCTGAGATCTGTAAACAAGTGCACTCCAAACATTCATTTACAACATGAAAGCTTTGATTTGAAGTGTGATTTTTATGACATCGTTTTAAACTTCAGCCAGCTTCCCTTCACATCTCAGACTGTGAGGTCAACTAAACACCATTGGCTTAAGAAACGGCATTAAACTTGTGTTCGATGTGTCAATCTTCACGAGCAGTTTCGTATTTTTGGTTGTGTTCACGTTTCATCAGTTCAAACACCGGACGTCTGCAGTCAGGACGTGAGATCCAGACTGCTTGAACAAGTCGACGTGACGTCATTTTCAAATTTCCACCGTCAAACAGGAGCTCTGCCTCAGGCCAGCGGACACGACGACCTGCTTCTCGGTATCTCATCATCACAATAATGTTTTAATGTTCCTGTCATATCAGTCTGTGTTTAACTGAGCGTTTCACACACTTTCAGATGGAGAGATGTTGCTTTACTGCAGTAAACTGGGTAAACTGAAGGATTACACGCTGTACTCATCCAGCACCGGATCTGTTCTTCTGAAGGTGTTTCACTCAAACCGTTTTAATACTCCTACTCAATCGTGTTGTACATCTTGTGTTTTGTTTCTCAAATTGAGAAATATGAATTCAAATATTGAATTGTGTACTTTCATATATTCGAGTAATGTTTGTGTGCATTGACACATGAGATGTGTTGTGCACAGGTGGACTCTTCTTCAGTGCCCTGGGATTTCTTCATCACCTCAAAGATCACGTCTTCACTCACCACACGTGATGATGATGATGATGATGTGCACGTCTCCTGCTATCTTTATGATAACGGATGCTTGACTCTCTGGAGAATTCCTCATGGAGTCACCATTGAGGTTGTGCTCTCTCACATCTTCTGACGGTTTGTTTGTTTTTCAAATCTCTCTGATTGTTTCTCATCGTTTTTACGCACAGGATCTGTTAGCTGAGCCGGTTGCGAGGGCGGATCTTCCTCATCTGGTGATTCGATTGCTGGAGATGGTGAAACGCCTTCATTCCTGTCAGATAGTTCATGGAGGACTGAAGCCGGAAACACTGTACTTTTACCACAGGTACAGTAATACTGCTCTGGGGTCAGACATAGATATCACAGCATCAGTTTGGAACGACATGTAATCTGGTCATGAAAAGCACTCATGAACATCTCCATGAGGAGAGAGGCAGAAAAATACAGTTTCACTGATGAATCTTACACCAAAAACACCTGTTTACCTCATTTCAAACTAGTTTATATTATTTTCAAATAATACTTTATATTTCTTAATGTAATGCCCACATTAAAATTGTGATATTTACTATAATAAACTGTAGTAAAATGTATTTGTACTGTGGTGTTGATAAATGACAATATGGCGAGTTTTGTAAATAAGGGGTTGTTGTGATTTAGGATCCACAAACTCTTTTATGATAATGTTGATCACTGTTGATGTAAATTGTCTGATAACAGTGACATCACAGCTCTGGATTTCTCAGCGTCAGTGGACGTTCAGCTGCAGACTGATGTGAGAACAGCGCAGGTTTTATCTGCTGCACAGGATTATATCACACAGGGTCTCCTGACACCGTCCGCATCACTGTATCAGGTACTTTTGTTGAGATTGTGTTAATAAATATATACGAGTAATGATCGATAAAAAGAGCGTGAGTGTTGTGATGCAGGTGGATCTCATGGGTGTTGCTGAAATCGTGCACATGTTAGTGTTGAATCGACCGCTGAAGGTGTCGTGTGGAAGATCAGGCTGGAGTTTGGATGAACATCACAGGTATCTTCATCATCATCATCATCATCACACACTCAGACAGGTGAAATGTGCTGAGATCAGTGGTGATGTTGAACATGTGGTTTCTCTCCTCAGCAGTTCTGTTGATCCCGTATGGAAGGAATTTTTCCAGATGATTCTGAATCCAGGAGAGCTGTCGACAGAACTTATCTTGTCCAGTTTGATCAGAAATCTAAAGGAGAGTTTATAAATGACATCTTTATTTCCTTCACAATACTCCATCAACTACACTATTTGTTTTTGTCAGAACCGTGTGTGTCTTTGTGTATTTTATACGTTGTTCTTTATATTATCATTAATAAACTATTTTGACAACAAGAGTACTTGAGTATTTCTTCATTTACACAAGGAAGAATCTCCAGTGTTCTCATGAGAATACCAGAGAATGTCGTCTTTAAACGCTTTACAGTGAATGCAGGTATAGAGAAACTCTTTTTGAAGCATAATGACTTAATGTCTGTAATTTATTATAAACATTTCTGATCCAGTGATGATGAAAGCCTGGAAAAATAATGAAAATTCATTCGACAAAACCCTGAAATAGTTAAAAGATGATTTCTTATTTTAGATGTGTTTTACAGCAAAGGAATTGGCATTATAGAAATACAATAACAATAAATATTCTTAAGAAAACAAGAAGTATTAATAATGTGTGACTGTGGACATAAGAATATCACATAGAAAAACATTTGTTAACTTGCCCTTAAGTGTTTTTATTGTTATTATACAATTCTATGATAAAAGTTGAATCCAGAAAGAATATGTGTTGTGTTGTGTTGTGTTGTGTTGTGTTGTGTTGTGTTGTCGACTCACACTGTACATACAGTAATGTGTTGATGTGTGATGGGCGGAGTCCAGAGCTCTTTTGTTAGTTAAATGATCTCTGGAGTTCTTTACGTGTCATGTGTTTTTAAGCAGGATCATGCATCTCAAACACGGATCAGCTGTAAGATCTGGTGAGTAACTTGTGTGTTTGTCTAATATTTACTGTAACATACACCATACTGCTCAATACTACACACTTAATGCATTTGTACTGCATGCTTTAATGCTAAAAGGAAACATACTGAAGCTTTGATGATGTATTCTCACTGTGTCAATATTATGTAAAGCAGTGTGTAATATTTCAAGAGATAGTAATGTACCTGCATGACTTTCTTCTTCAGAACACAAGAGAAGATATTTTGAAGAATGTTGATAATCAAACAACACTGAACTCCATTGACTTTCATTGAGCACAAAACAACTGTGACATTTCTCCAAATAGCTTCTGTTTCACTGAAAAAATGATGACAGAATTGAGTTCCTGTAGTATCTCTGATATAAAGCACATGGCATTATGGGATCACACTGTGTTCTGATGTCTGTTAGGTTTTTATTGCTTAGCCAATTTTTCTATTCTAAAATATTCTGTGTAAAGTCATGAAGAAACACATGCACACGCGTATATAACATCTGACCTGCCAGTGAGCATTAATGTGCACTTTTCATTCCCTGTTTGCTTTTCTGTGGTAAATATCCCAGTTGTGTTGTATATGCATTACAACACGTACATACTGTGGTTCTGGGCTGGTATCTACACAGTTAAAGTAAAAGCTGAAGCTGCGTGTCAGTACACATCTGAACTCATGAAGGGTGTGTCATAAATTCTTCAATGAATGGTTTCAAACTCCCTCCTGTGACTGATCTTCCTCACATCATCTGACTGAAGACATCTGAAAGTTCCCTCAGATAATATGTGAAATAGTGTGACTGCTATAAAAACTCTTTTACTGCTTTACAGCTTTAAACTGCCTCATTTTGATCTAGTGTTTGAAATGATGAGTTACTGGAACTTGTATAACTTGAGCTGAATTGCTTTTGATCTTCTGATGTTTGCTGTGTGTGGTTGGAGTAGCTCAGGTGATCTTGAAAGGATGATGATGTCTTAAAGGTCTATGTCCAGTTCACCCATCACGAAGAGATGATTTGATTCATGTGTTATCGGAGAGGTTTTGTAGTTTTGACTCGAGGTTGTGTGTCTAAGCCCTCCAGCACACTTGATGTGTGTTGTGTTGTGACTCAGAGACGCTCCCACATCACTGAAACATGCAGCGGCATGAAAGTGTTCATGTTGGCAGGAGAAACGGCTGGTGTGGAAGTATGTGGGAGACATCGGAGAGATCCCAGTCTTCTGTCATCTTCAGGTAAGACACGTTCAGTGTTTTCTTGTCTTTATCGCTCACGCAGACGCGTGCTAAAGGAAAAGGTACGGAAGGGTTAGGAAAGGACGACAGCCTCTTAAAGAACAGAAGCCAGAAGTGAAGACGGCGGGATGATCCTCGTCTGTTTGGGTCGAGGTAGGACCAGAAATGTGTTTCAGTGGAACACAACAGAAGATATTTGGAGAAATGTGTCAGTGGTTTTGTGTTCAGTGGAGTTCAGTGTTGTTTGATGATCAACATTCAACAGTGAGTCAGTGAATATCAGTGATTTTACTACAGATAAACATCAAAAGACACATTTTGTGTTTTACATTTTACTATCAAACAAGACTTCTTCAATACACTTGAAGTATATATTCTGTTGTGAGCTGAATTGATGTTAGATGTAAGATTCTAGTGAATGTGGTGAATTGGCGTAACGCTGTCAGGGTTCAAGTGTGAAACATATCACCGCTCATATTTCATGACAAAAGAGAGATTTGTTGTCTTATAAGAGCTATAAATGCTTCAGGATGAATAAAAACGTTTTGATTCAGACGGTGGAGTTTGTTGCGTCGCCATAGACATTTTTCTCTTTTTATTTCAACTTAAAGTAAGTTCTGGTATGTCACAGCGTCAGGTCATGCTGTCAGTCATCACAGTCCATCAGAGAGAATAATGTTGTGTCCTTATTCTATAACATTCTTCTACTTATATCAGCTTTTGACAAATGAAGATTTAGACAAATTCATGTTTTGGAGGAGAATTGCCTGTGTTCCTTCATCACATTCTTGACATGTTTTAACATGAAGCAGTTTAACATAAACCATGATTTATCATAGACTCTTCTTATAAAGGCACTCAAATTCTTTTAATGAATTTATTTTTATAAAACCCTTAATTCTGATTATAACTGCCAACATGTATCACTTATTTGCTGCGTTTTATTTGATGAAATCTTGCGACACATGAAATAATCGTTTTATAAAAGCGATAAGCGCCGTGAAGCAGTGGGTTACAGTTCATTTTAAAACAGCTCAGAGGGTTTTAGAGACTCGACCCTTAGATGTTATTAAATGCACTTGTAACCCACTGCTACACAAGCTTATCGCTTTTTTTATTCAATTTAGTTTTTATTTTTGATTTTGATATGAAGGAAACACTGTTATAAAAGACTCAAGCTTGTCATGATAATAACTGAAATAATATTGTCATGTGTTTGTAAATCTGTGTGTGAGTGTTTCTTCAGTAAAACACAACAGAAGATATTTTGTGGGGCAGTCGTGGTCTAGTGGTTAGAGTGTTGGACTCATGACCAGAAGGTTGCTGGTTCGATTCTCAGGGCTGGCGGGTAACGGCTGAGGTGCCCTTGAGCAAGACACCTAACCCCCACTTGCTTACTATACAAAATGTACAAATGTATAGTACAATGTAATGTAAGTCGCTTTGGATAAAAGCGTCTGCCAAATGCATAAATGTAAATGTAAATGTAAATTTTGAGAAATGTGTCAGTGTTGTTTGATGATCAACATTCTTCAAAATATCTTCAGTTGTGTTCTGAAGAAGAAAGAAGAAATGATGAGTTTTCAGTTTTAGATGAACAGTTTAGTGACTGGATCAGATGAAGGACATGTTTTGTTAAACGCGTCTTAAATGTGTTTGTGAGATTTCTTCTGTGTAACTTCAGAGGATTCAATCTCACAAGTGTCTAGAATTACAGGTTCATTTATTCAGGAATGTTTTATCAGTATAATGTTCTCCTCAGACTTGAAGAAACACGATCATCTGTATTGTTTTATGTCACTGCATTAGATGTTTTGATAAATGTATGTGTTTGTGTGTCATTATGTGTTTATATGGGTCAGTAACATCTGTGACGTGTTACAGGTTTGAGTTTCATCACCATACGTACATTAGAATATGTGTGTGTGTGTGTGTGTGTGTGTGTGTGTGTGTGTACACAATCTCATCCTCTTCACACCCCATAATCAAACACACACACACACAACATCATTCTCACTCGTCTACTGGCTTCTGTTCTCATCAGAATTCATGAAGAGAGAAGATGAGTCCATGACCTGAACAGACACAGATCAACAACAACAACAACAACACAGGTAAGAGCACACAAAACAAAACGTATTATTCCAATAAGTATATTTCATCAAACTTCATTTTCTGATGTCACATCTCTCTCAACTTCACTAGGCAAAAATCATTTGAACAAACGTATTCTTCTAAAAGACTAGATATGAGGACATAAGTCCACTGAACTCAATTGTTACATTATTTTATAATACATGCTCAAGACAGATCAAAACTTTAGTGAGTCTTCAAATGGTTTGTGTTAAATGCCTGTTCTAGATATCAAACAGTTCTGCATCTCTCTGACTAAACAATAACTGGCTTTTATATTGTTTATTTTCACCCTCGCTTACTTCAGCTTAATCCTCCTAGTATCATGGGCTTGTAAACTATTGGTTTATAGTATATAAAACTATATGTGTTATGCTCTCCTACTTGGATAAAAGCGTCTGCCAAATGAATAAATGTAAATGTTATATAGTGTCGTCTTATCTTATTATTTTGCATATTTATGATGTTCACTGTCAGCGGTTTACACAAGGAGAGGATGAAACTGTGTCAACAGCATCATGTGTGTTTGTAAAGCTTTGTGTTATTTTCAGTCTCACATTTCAAGTGTAAATCAAATATAAAAATTCATATCTTACTAGGAACAGTGGTATACTTAAAGTGCAAAAAATGATATTTAAATAGCACATTTGAAGTATGATGTTAAGTATACTTGCATTCTTAAACTACTAGTATACTTCAAAGTGTACAAAGTATTGAACTAGTTAACTATAAGTTCACTGTAACTGCACTGATGTAAACTAGTTGTCTACTTGTTACACTTTGTAAACGTAAAAAGTATTAAACTAGTACAAGTATACTACTAGTGCATTGATATTAGTGTACTTATCTGAAGTAAATATACATCCAGTAACACAAAATGTCCATTTAGTCTCATAAAAACGAGTATAAGGGTTGGTGGTTTTTCAGGTCTGGACTCTAGACTTGATTTACAACCGTCTCATTTTACTGGGTGATATAAAGAGACGAGTGTCAGGTTGTGGAGAGATGTGACAGTGACCTGCTTTAAGAAAGAGGCGTGTCTTCAGTTTCACACCTGTCTCCACCCCTTTTATCTCAGCGTTCAGTCTTGACTTTTGTTTGTTTGTTGTTGACGGATGTGTTGTGTGTGTGTGTGTGTGTGTAATGGCGTTGTTGGAGAAACTGAGCGTGTTGTGTAGTGATGGGAACGTGTCTTGTGTTCCACAGGTTCTTAGAATGTTTCAGAGGAAGAAGAAGAAGAGACGACTGCAGATTTCTGCACCGAAGAACTTTGAGCACAGGGTTCACACGTCCTTCGATCCGGTTCACGGCTGTTTTGTTGGACTGCCGCCTCAATGGCAAAGTCTTATAGAAACACTGAAGAGACCCAAACCTGTGGTGGACCCGGCCAACGTCACACACGTGAGATTCAAACCAAAGGTAAACAAAAACATATGTGTGTGTAAAGTATTGATTTGTCCATTCATGTGAGGTTTATATATTAAATATCACTGCTGTCCTTCTGAAACCTTGTGTCTCCATAGTTTGTGATTTGTTTTTTGTCATAAAACATTATTCGTCCTTTATGTTTGTTACTGGGTTTTACAAACATCTAACCAATGAAAAGTATTATTAGTTTACAGTTTATGTCCTCATTCCTCAATCAGCTACACAATTGAAAATGTTTGAGAATGTTCTGCACTTTCTTATTGAGCTGCCAGATCTGCCCAACGCTTATATAAAGCAGATATAAAGAAATCTGATCAAGTGTCAGTCAGTGCTTCATAGATCAATATTCACTGTGTTTTAAACATTATATCCGCATTTTTAACGCTCATGTAAAGAATCATTTTCATGACACGTGTAATGTGATGCACTCAATTACATTCCAGTCTTTCAACATTTGCTAAATGTTTGAGGTTAAGACCAATTCCATTCACATTTATGTGGCAAGCTAAATGAGTTTTATAAACGTGACTTAAAAATGTCATAAGAAATGGGTCTTAAATGTGCTTTGTGTGGTTTTTAGCGGCATCTAGCGACAAGGTTGCGAATTGCAACCAACCATTTCCCTCCACCCCCTCCCCTCCCGTTCTACGCGCTACGGAGGCCGTGAGAGGATTAAGATGTCGTCACGTTTTCGCTTCTTTCCCAAAAGAGAAAACTTATTTACGAAACGCGCTCTGTAGAGAAGTTTGTGCCTTTAAGAGACACTGTAGTCACAACATGAAGAATTCTATGTAAGGTGACCCGTAGCCTATGTAGGCCTAGATACAAATAACTCATTCGAAGGTAATAAAAACATAACGCTTCATTATGTACACATATTTATGTATATTATATTGCATTTCTGTTAATAGAGCCTCCAAAAACACCTTTAAGTGATTGACTTGTTGGAAGATTAGGAAGAAAATCGTTTGTTTTCTTAATTGGAATGATGTGAACGGATGAAGAATAAGAAGCGTGCGTTAACACAAACGAAACGTTGTGATTTCACGTCGTTTTTAAGCACAAAACTGATCCGATTATTTTTGTCTTTCAGAGCATCGTGCGCGGCAGCTTCATCGGACACGAGGATTATATTTCTGCGGCGATTGCGCAGTTGAGTCGTCTGTCAGTGAGCAGCTCAAACTCACTGCGACGCAGCAGTCCGTCTCTGCGCAAACGCGCGCAGTCTCTCGGCCGTCTGACAGAACTGACCGAAGGAGAAACATACGAGTATCAGGGACTTAATGAAGCCAGTCAGAGAAACGGACAGTCGGTCACTGACCGGCGAACGACATCCCGACACGTCCACAGCGAGAGCGGAAATCCACGGACCGGGTCCAAGAAGAGTTACACCTTCGACCCTAATGACAACCGACCGAGAGCCAAATCCATCCACGAAGCGTCGATGTTGATGGAAGAAACGGCGCTCATGCCGCGGGATATATTACTCCTGCCTCGAGCTGCTCGTGAACGGCCTTTGGTTTTTAGAACAGAGCCTAGAAAGAGCGAAAGGCCCGTGTCGTGTTTCTACAGCACGAGCACGAGCACGTACAGTGGGGATGATGACGCAGGCAGCAAACATACGCCCGCGAGACCGCACTCCGCTTACAGCTTTAAGGTGTTTATGCACGAGTGGATTCATAAGTGTGTTCATAAGACAAACATTTGGCCATAAGGAAACTCATTTAACGTTAAATGAAACCCTCAGAGGAATGTTGTGTGTCACGTGACGTCAGTTACCACAGACACTTAACAATCGCACGAGCCACTTGACAGATGTTACAAGAGTCTTAAAGTGACAGTTCACCCACGTGAAACTTGTATGAGGGAAAATAAATGATAACAGAATTATAATTTCTCATATGATAAAGCACCATTTTTATTCTCTTTCACACTTAAATGCTATCAGTGTACTTTTAAACTTAAAATAAGAAAGAATACGTAAAATATGCTTGAACTTGAAGTATTCTTATTTTTGTGAGTCATTTTGTCTTTTTTGTTACTCTACAGATAAATCCTGTCGGTCACCCGGCCTTATCCAAACCCAACGGCACCAGTAGTCCAAAACCAGTTCATGGAGCGCTCGCCCACCAAACTCCACGTCATTTCTCCAACTCGAGCAATTCACTCGTCAACACCTCGACCGTTCCAGCCTCGGTCCCACCGACACAGGACAGCCCGTCTCAACCCAGACCCTCACCCACGGGCTCCTCGGCGAGCCCATCGGGTACATCATCGCCCTGTCTCCGGCCAGCCCAAACACCCAGCGTCATCACAGAATCACCCAAAGTCACTCATGAACAGTTCAAAGCCGCCCTTCAGATGGTCGTGGACAAAGGCGACCCGCGCACGTATCTGGAGAACTTTGTGAAGATCGGAGAAGGGTCGACGGGTGTGGTGTGCATCGCCCGGGAGAAGCACAGCGGGAGACAGGTGGCGGTGAAGATGATGGACCTGAGGAAACAGCAAAGAAGAGAACTGCTCTTTAATGAAGTGAGTCCAGTCTCATCATTTATATTTCCATTCAACATGAGGAAATAAAGTTATTATTATTAATAATGTGGTGATGTCACAGGTGGTCATCATGAGAGATTACAGAAATAAGAATGTGGTGGAGATGTATAAGAGCGCTCTGGTGGGTGAAGAACTGTGGGTTATCATGGAGTATCTGCAGGGCGGAGCTTTAACAAACATCGTTTCTGAAACAAGGTTTCTTTATTACTTTCTGAGAGTTCAGTCTCAAGTGTTTCTCAAGGCTGCGTCTCACTTCACTCCTGTTGTGTTGTGTTGTGTTTAGACTGACAGAAGAGCAGATAGCTACAGTATGTGAAGCTGTTCTTCAAGCTCTGTGTTATCTTCACGCTCAGGGTGTCATTCACAGAGACATCAAGAGCGACTCGATATTACTGACGCTCGACGGACGGGTGAGGAGAACAAACACCATATAACTGCTGCTCTCAACATACAGAGCTGTTCTAAAATACGGTTCTAAAGTGAATTTCACACAAATATTCGATATGATCGATGAGGATTTAAATATGCTTAAAGTTCGTCCGTCACATGACTGTCATGATCATTCAATTCAAGTTTATTTCTATGGTGCGGTTCACAGTTTGCATTGCTGCGGCTTTACAGAAACAAACATCAGACAGAAGTAATGCGTTTAAGATATTAAACTGATATTAACATGTTCCTGTTCTCACAACAAAATATTATTGATTTAAACTCATTCAAAACAAAACAAGTCGTGTAATTGGATGATATTAATGCGTTTCCATGTGTTCTGTCATACAGGTGAAGATCTCAGATTTTGGATTCTGTGCTCAAATCAGTAAAGACATTCCCAAGAGAAAGTCATTGGTCGGAACACCATATTGGATGGCACCCGAAGTCGTCTCAAAGACGCCTTACGGCACTGAGGTGAATGAATGAGATCATCCAGGAAAAAGGGATGTTGTGAAGTTTGTTCCCTGCGTCATTGCAAAAATCATTTAGAAAAGAATCAACTGGTCAGAATTCACTGAAACATTTCACACAAAAAAACTCCTGCATATGACATTATAGTTTTAGTAAAGTGCACTTGTTGATTTAAGGGCTTCTAACTTGTTTGTAGTGTCACACACTATTATATATAATATAGTATTTTCACTTTCATCAGCTACAAATAAACGGAAATTAAAAACTGACAAAATATTAAAGGAAATATTAGAATATTTGTGCATTCATGTATTGTGGTGTATTGACTCGACAGCTCATTTCATTTCAAACATTTTCATGCAAAATACTAAACTTCTGGTAAAGATTTTAAAATGTGTAGGCTGAACATGTTTTCTTTCAGACGTCAGTATGTGTGTTGTTTTGTAGGTGGATGTTTGGTCTTTGGGCATCATGGTGGTGGAGATGGTGGATGGAGAACCTCCATACTTCAGTGAGACGCCGATAGCAGCGATGAAGAGATTGAGAGATGAGCCGGCACCTACTGCCAGAAATATACAGAAGGTACAACTATAACACAAAATCGACAAATACAATATATATATTTATATGATTTCAATAAAAGAAAAAATACTCTACCATTACAAAATATAAAACTCTGGTATACTTCTTATTAAGTACACTACAAGTAAACGTTTAGATAAACTGATACTTATAGCACAGTTTTTATCTGATGAAAGACACATTAAAGTGTTTTATACTGAAGATGTTTCTTGTGTATGTAGTCTGATGTCAGAATCGTCTCTCGCTCTGTAGATTTCTCCTGTTCTGAGAGACTTTCTGGACTCGATGTTAACTCGTGATCCACTGAAGAGATCGAGTGCTAGTGATCTGCTCAAGCATCCATTCTTACTTCAGAGCGGATCTCCTCGCTGTCTGGTTCCACTGGTGGAACAGCACCGCAAGCGCACGTCTCACTGCTGATCGAGAACATTTTCACCCTGATTTACTTTTTAGACTCGATGATCTGATCTGATCGACTACAGGAACTGTTCAAACACACATCAGACGTTCAATGATTTCAAACCTCATGCCACACAGATGTTTATAATTCTGAGCTTAAGAAATAGTCTGTACAACATGAGGGGGCATTTTGGCTTTAAACATAAAATGATGCTTTTATTGTTGTGCAGTAACTTTATCTGTAATGATAAATGTATATATGGAGCTAAAGTTACCATCTTCTACAAAAAACTTACTGAGGTGTAAGATGTAAAAAGACAGTGAATAAATAGCATTCTGCACATTTTATTATTTCCAGTCTACATTATGTAACATTTCAAATGTTTTATTGCAACTGAATTGTTAAAAAATAAAAGATTTATTTTTTGAAGACTTTTTCAAGTGTAGTCACGTTCCATCTTTACGCACAGACACGTGAATCTGAAGTGAATGACCGTACGGTTAGGTGTCAGTACGTCAGATTATCTGTTTAACTGATAAAGTTGTTGTTTGCACTTAATACTCAGTGCTGCTGCTTTTCAAGTGGACAGGATGTAACATTTCAATATAGAAGAAAATATCTGTGTAACACTTACAATCAAGTTTTTAGGTATCACTAATACAATTGTTCATGTTTAAGTTACAACATTATATTTAAAGAGTATTAGTTAAATAAAATTATTATGAGCTAATATAAACTTATTGTTAGCTAATGCATTAACTTTGGTAGAAGATTAAAAGTTGCCCAAATCAGATGCAATATGTGTCGAGTTATATTTAATATCGAGTTCAAATGAAGAAAAGCTCAAGTCCAATGAGAAGAGATGTTTTTATTGAATGAGATCCAGTAAATGTAGAGTCAGATAACACAACACTTTTATCTTCATGCTTGTGCTATTTGAAGGGTGTTGTTGAGTAGAGATGGTTTAGGACGTCCTTCACTGAGACGTCTGCTGTCTCTGATAAACTCACTAAAGAGAAACTCGAAACTCTTAATAAAGACATTCATTTGTCTTGTTAAACATTACACACCAAAACAAAACAAATATAATGATTTAAAGCATAAACATATAACTAGTAAATTATATATGCAATGACATTATATAGAATAACATTCTACAGTTTTTGTATCATGCATAATGTATAATGCTAATATTTATGTGTTTGGATGTACCGTTGACAAACTGATAACAAAAATCTGTTGTGAAACATTAGAAATAGCAAGATATTAATAATTAGTGAAGATTTTAATGTGTAGTTTGTCAACGGTAAATGAGAATTTGTTATACCTAATCTGCAAATCAAAGAAATGAAAGCAAGCAGGTTTATTATTATTTATTAACAGGTTTAAATCCTAAAAATAAACCTACTAATGTAACCCTGAAATCCCGTGATGAAGGGTTTATCTACTATTTCTAAAGGATGAGCAGGACATGGAAACATTCTGAGAGGTGATGGTTGTCTATATAAGGACATTAACAACTAAAGGTCTCATTACTGACCTTACGCCACTTTAAACTCTTGATAAGAACATGCGTTGCTTTTTTTGCACTCTCTGCATCCTTATTTGGGTCTTGGTATCCTCTATAAAAACCCAGCACGAATGCTTTGTGTCGTCTAATGTTTCCTCAGCCGAGCACGATTCATTAATCCTCACAGTACCTGAAAACCTCCAGCAGTCACGATGGGCGATGCTCTGATGGCAGAGTTCGGCAAGGCTGCTCCATACCTGAGAAAGTCTGATAAAGAGCGTCTAGAAGCTCAGACCAGAGTCTTCGACATCAAAAGCGAATGCTTCGTTGCAGATGAGAAAGTGGAGTTCGTGAAGGGGAAGATTGCGAGCAAGGATGGTGGGAAGGTCACCGTGAACACCGAGGACGGGAGAACGGTGAGCGCCAAGGATTCGGACGTTCATCCTCAGAACCCGCCGAAATTCGATAAAATCGAAGACATGGCTATGCTCACTTTCCTTCACGAGCCCGCGGTGCTGTTCAACCTCAAAGAGCGTTACGCAGCCTGGATGATCTACACTTACTCGGGGCTGTTCTGTGTTACGGTCAACCCTTACAAGTGGTTACCAGTGTATGATTCAGAGGTAGTCGCTGCTTACAGAGGTAAGAAGAGAACAGAAGCTCCTCCTCATATCTTTTCCATCTCTGATAACGCTTATCAATACATGCTAACCGATCGAGAGAATCAATCTGTGCTCATCACTGGAGAATCCGGTGCTGGAAAGACGGTCAACACCAAGAGAGTCATCCAATACTTTGCGAGCATCGCCGCTGCCGGAGGAGCTGGGAAGAAAGACTCAAGCAAGGGAACCCTAGAGGATCAAATCATTCAGGCTAACCCTGCACTCGAGGCCTTTGGCAATGCCAAAACATTGAGGAACGATAACTCGTCACGCTTTGGCAAATTCATCCGCATTCATTTTGGGACGAGCGGGAAACTCTCCTCTGCAGACATCGAAACGTATTTGCTTGAAAAGTCTCGTGTGACCTTCCAGCTAAAAGCTGAGAGGAACTATCACATCTTCTATCAGATATTGTCCAATGAGAAGCCTGAACTCCTGGACATGCTGCTGATAACCAACAATCCATACGACTACTCTTACATTTCCCAAGGAGAAGTAACCGTGGCATCTATCAATGACAACGAGGAGCTGATTTCTACCGACAAGGCCTTCGATGTACTTGGCTTCACATCAGAAGAGAAGATGGGAGTCTACAAACTGACCGGTGCTATCATGCACTACGGCAACATGAAATTCAAACAGAAACAACGTGAAGAGCAAGCAGAGGCAGACGGTACAGAGAATGCAGATAAGGCAGCTTATCTAATGGGGCTGAACTCGGCTGATCTGTTGAAAGGCGTCTGTCATCCAAGGGTCAAGGTAGGAAACGAGTACGTCACTAAAGGACAGAGCGTGGACCAGGTGTATTACTCAGTCGGTGCGCTGGCCAAGTCAGTGTACGAGAAAATGTTCAACTGGATGGTGGTGAGAATCAACCAATCCCTTGACACCAAACAACACCGCCAGCATTTCATTGGTGTGCTAGATATCGCCGGCTTCGAGATCTTTGACTTCAACACATTTGAGCAACTCTGCATCAATTTTACAAACGAAAAGCTGCAACAGTTTTTCAACCACCACATGTTTGTGCTTGAGCAAGAAGAGTACAAAAAAGAGGGAATTGACTGGGAGTTTATAGACTTTGGGATGGACCTTCAAGCTTGCATTGATCTGATTGAGAAACCCCTAGGTATCATGTCCATTCTGGAGGAAGAGTGCATGTTTCCAAAAGCTAGCGATCAGACATTCAAAGCAAAGCTCTATGACAACCACTTGGGCAAGTCAAACATTTTTCAGAAGCCACGTGTTGTGAAAGGAAAGACAGAGGCACACTTTGCCTTATCTCACTATGCAGGCACTGTTGATTATAACATTTCAGGCTGGCTGGTGAAAAACAAAGACCCGCTGAATGAAACGGTCGTCGGGCTCTATCAAAAATCCTCTCTGAAGTTGTTGAGTCATCTCTTCTCGAGTTATGCCGGAGCAGAGGCAGGTGAAAAGTCAGGTGGAAAAGGAGCCAAGAAAAAGGGCTCATCTTTTCAAACAGTGTCTGCCCTGCACAGAGAAAACCTTAACAAATTAATGAACAATCTGAAAACCACACACCCACACTTTGTCCGCTGTTTGATTCCAAACGAGACCAAGACTCCTGGCACCATGGACAACTGCCTTGTCATGCACCAGCTTCGCTGCAATGGTGTACTGGAAGGCATCAGGATTTGCAGGAAAGGTTTTCCGAACAGGATACTCTATGGCGATTTCAAGCAGAGATACAGAATTCTAAATGCATCTGCCATCCCAGAAGGACAGTTTATTGAGAACAAAAAGAGTGCAGAGAAGCTCTTAGGCTCACTGGACATTGACCACACACAATACAAATTTGGCCACACAAAAGTATTTTTCAAAGCTGGCCTGCTCGGCACACTTGAGGAGATGCGAGACGATCAACTCGCTCGTATCCTCACGAGGATCCAAGCCTATGCCCGTGGCTTACTGATGAGGGTTGAGTACCAGAAACTGGTGGAGCGCAGAGATGCTCTAATGGTCATCCAATGGAACCTTCGTTCCTTCCTCGGTGTGAAAAACTGGCCGTGGATGAAACTGTTCTTTAAGATAAAACCTCTGCTGAGGAGTGCCGAGTCGGAAAAAGAGATGGCAAACATGAAGGATGAATTTAACAAATTAAAAGAAGCATTAGACAAATCTGAGGCCAGGAGGAAAGAGTTAGAAGAAAAGATGGTCACAATCCTTCAAGAAAAGAACGATTTGCTACTTCAGCTTCAGTCAGAGCAAGACACTTTAACTGATGCCGAGGAGAGATGTGAACAGCTCATAAAGAGCAAGATCCAGCTGGAAGCTAAAGTCAAAGAGGTGACAGAACGCATAGAGGACGAGGAAGAGATCAACGCAGACCTCACTGCCAAAAAACGTAAGCTGGAGGATGAATGCTCTGAGCTCAAGAAAGATATAGACGACCTTGAGCTGACACTGGCCAAAGTTGAAAAAGAAAAACATGCCACTGAAAACAAAGTGAAAAATCTCACGGAGGAAATGGCTTCCCTCGACGAAAACATAACGAAACTCACGAAGGAGAAAAAAGCTCTCCAAGAGGCTCACCAGCAGACCCTGGATGACCTGCAGAGCGAGGAGGACAAGGTTAATACATTGACCAAAGCTAAAGCCAAACTGGAACAACAGGTGGATGACCTGGAGGGCTCGCTGGAACAAGAGAAAAAAGTTAGGATGGACCTAGAACGCAGCAAGAGAAAGCTGGAAGGAGATGTAAAACTGACTCAGGAAAATGTCATTGATTTAGAGAACGACAAACAGCAACTGGAGGAGAAAGTCAAAAAGAAAGACTTTGAAATCAACCAGCTCAACGGAAAGATTGAAGATGAGCAGACGGCCTCGGTGCAGCTTCAGAAAAAATTAAAAGAAAATCAAGCCAGAATTGAAGAGCTGGAGGAGGAACTGGATGCGGAGCGTGCAGCCCGTGCAAAAGTGGAAAAACAACGATCTGATCTTTCTCGAGAACTGGAAGACATCAGTGAGAGACTAGAGGAGGCGGGTGGAGCCACATCTGCTCAAGTGGAGCTCAATAAAAAGAGAGAGACGGAGTTTCAGAAGTTACGGAGAGACCTCGAGGAATCAACCCTTCAGCATGAAGCCACAACCGCCACTCTTCGGAAGAAACACGCAGACAGTGTGGCTGAACTAGGAGAACAGATTGATAACCTGCAAAGAGTTAAACAAAAGTTAGAGAAGGAGAAAGTTGAATTCAAGCTGGAATTGGATGACCTTTCCTCGAACATGGAGAGTGTTGTCAAGTCAAAAGTCAATCTTGAAAAACTGTGTCGTTCACTGGAAGATCAGATGAGTGAGCAGAGGTCAAAAGCCGAAGAAGCCCAGAGAGCACTTCATGATCTGTCTACCCATAAAGCCAAGCTGTTGACTGAAAATGGGGAACTTGGACGTCAAATGGAGGAGAAGGAATGTCTTATTTCTCAGCTCACTAGAGGAAAGACCTCCTACACCCAGCAACTTGAGGACCTGAAAAGACAACTTGAGGAAGAGGTCAAAGCAAAGAACGCTCTTGCTCACGCTGTACAGTCAGCACGGCACGACTGCGACCTGCTGAGGGAACAGTTTGAGGAGGAACAAGAAGCAAAAGCTGAGCTCCAACGAGCATTGTCCAAAACCAATACAGAGTTAGCAACATGGAGGGCGAGATATGAGACTGATGGAATTCAGAGAACCGAGGAACTGGAAGAAGCCAAGAAGAAACTCGTTCAAAAACTTCAAGAAGCAGAGGAGGCGGTGGAAGCGGTGAATGCAAAGTGCTCTTCTCTTGAAAAAACGAAACATCGCCTGCAAAATGAGATCGAAGACCTGATGCTGGACCTTGAACGCTCGAATGCTGCATCTGCTGCCCTGGACAAAAAACAGAGATCCTTTGACAAAGTCATTGCAGAGTGGAAACAAAAATATGAAGAGGCACAATGTGAGCTTGAGGGAACACAAAAGGAATCTCGCAGCTTAAGTACTGAGCTCTTCAAACTCAAGAATTCCTATGAAGAAGCTCTAGATCAACTTGAAACCATTAAGAGAGAAAACAAGAATCTACAGGAAGAAATCTCCGACTTAACAGATCAAGTGAGCGAAGGACGAAAGACCGTTCATGAGTTAGAAAAACTGAGGAAACAGCTTGAACAAGAGAAAGCCGAGTTACAGTCAGCACTGGAGGAAGCCGATGCCTCCGTTGAACACGAAGAAGGAAAAATACTGCGATCTCAGCTAGAGTTCAACCAGGTGAAGGCAGAGATGGAGCGCAAGATGGCAGAGAAAGATGAGGAAATGGAACAAGCAAAGAGAAACAGCCAACGTGTGATCGAAAACTTGCAGGCCTCTCTCGAGGCAGAGACGAGAAGTCGAAACGAAGCATTGAGAGTGAAAAAGAAAATGGAAGGAGACCTCAACGAAATGGAGATTCAGCTAAGCCAGGCCAACAGACAGGCAGCCGATGCCCAGAAACAGTTAAAGATAGTGCAGACATGTTTAAAAGATACTCAACTCCAGATGGATGACACACTTCACGGTAACGAAGATCTTAAAGAAAACGTCGCCCTGCTGGAGCGCAGAAACAACCTCATGCAAGCAGAACTAGAGGAGCTGAGAGCTGTGGTGGAACAAACGGAGAGAGGACGCAAACTGGCCGAGCAAGAACTCACAGAAGCAACGGAGAGGATGCAACTCCTGCACTCCCAAAACACCAGCCTCATCAACCAAAAAAAGAAACAAGACTCTGACCTGCTTCAGCTTCAGAATGAGATGGAGGAGCTGGTTCAGGAGTACCGCAATGCAGAAGAAAAGGCAAAGAAAGCCATCACGGATGCGGCCATGATGGCCGAGGAGCTGAAGAAGGAACAGGACACTAGTGCGCACCTAGAGAGGATGAAGAAGAACATGGAACAGACCATCAAAGACCTACAGCACCGTTTGGATGAGGCTGAGCAGCTGGCAATGAAGGGTGGAAAGAAACAGCTCCAGAAGATGGAAGGCCATATCCGCGAACTTGAGAATGAGTTAGAAGCCGAGCAGAAGCGCGGTTCAGAGTCTATTAAAGGTGTACGCAAATACGAGCGACGCATAAAGGAGCTCACGTATCAGACAGACGAGGACCGCAAGAACCTGGCAAGACTTCAGGATTTAGTGGACAAGCTGCAGCTGAAAGTGAAGGCTTACAAACGTTCTGCTGAAGAAGCTGAGGAGCAGGCCAACGCTCACTTGACTAAGTTACGAAAACTGCAGCATGAGCTGGAAGAGGCCGAGGAGCGCGCCGACATCGCAGAATCTCAAGTCAACAAACTGCGAGCCAAGACCAGAGATGGTGTACCTGGAAAAAAATCTCAAGATGAGTGATGTGAACTACATTTGTTCCTTCATTCTTCAAAGATTAAAATTAACACGGTTTAAAAATAATAGCAGGAAATACTAAACAGACGATGCATGAACACAGTTATCTGATGTAATATTTTAAGTTGTGAAAATTGTTATAATGTAAAACTGAAGAATAATTTCACATCTGCTTTCATGTGGCAATAGAAATAAAATTCTTTCTTGTTATTTCAACCAAATCTCACCCGATCTAACCAAGCTTTGACTAGTTAAATATTACCTTTAAAAATAAGACATTGTTCGATCTAACAAGGTGTACAATTCCATTTCATCCACACCTGAAATACACATTAAAGAAGTTAGATGGTAATCCAAAAAATAAACAAGGAAACAAGTCATTTATCCCATTTATTTTTACATTTCAATTAAAGTCAACCAAAAGCAATTTGTAAATTGGTTGAGGCCAACAACATTTCAAATGGGAGCAAGGCTGAACTGACATTTTCTTACAAAAATATGACAGTCATTTATCCGACTCTTTCTTCTGTCTCTTTCTCTTCAGCAGTGACCACAAACATGAAAATATCTAAAGCTATTAAAAGTACTATTGCAACCATAAAATACAGCAGATACGGTTTATTTATTTTACATTGCTCAGATAGCACACAAACCGTCTACACTAGATTATTTACATGAGAACACACAATAAACAGCAGTAGCAGCAGCACATTTCTTTAAAATGCCCTGTCCTCGATTCTCTCTCAAGGTGCATTTCATCTGGTAACAAACAACAAACATATGCCACTAACTTATTTACACATAGTTCTATATGTGAGAAAAAACATCGAGCCAGGATATATACAAACCTAAAATATATATATATTGCTTTTCCAGCATGACATCACATGCATTAGATCATTAAAAGATCGAGAAATTCAGGAGGCCGTTTCAAGTCTAAAAACACAACTGATACAGTCCACCGTATCTCAATGTTTTAAAAAGAAAACAAGCAAATATCGCAGTCATTTCTCTGGCCAACACATCTGCCAGATGTGATTCACACAGATGTAACAGAATTCGGTGCTGGTTACGTTGTTTTTTAAAACCTTATGACCAAAAAAACTGAATACAAGTTTAAAAAACCTCAACTGATATTATTCTCACGAATCAAATACAAGCCGAGAAGACATCGATTTGGAAGACTGTGTCTATTTATTGCACCAATTAAGAAATGTAACCGTTATCCAAAAGTCTCGATGACAATAATATTTGGAGCCGCTCTGACTGACAGCTCAGAATATTATAAAACCATCAGAACACTAAAGGCAGATTATGACGTTTTTTGGGGGTTGTGTCCTTAGAAAAGACGTCATGTTTAATTTAAAATGAGGCTGCCAGGTTCCGTTTAATATGTTGTAACGTTCTGGATTGTACTGTGTGGAATAAAACATGACGTCTCCTCTCTCCAGACTCCACCTCCTGCACAGTATGTAAGAATGAGAGTTTGTTAAGAGATTACTTTGCATCTTTTCAGCGCAGCACATGTCGGCAAACCCAACAGACCAGTTTTTCTAGTTCTGCCGTGTAAAAACAAAAGTGCCATAGACAGCTGTTGATTTGATCAACAATCTTACTTTCACAAGTCGCATTCGTACACTGTTCTCATAAGGCAGAAAAAGGAAACACTTTTCTTTTTTGTTGTTGTTAAATATTAAAGAATATAAAAAATATATATTTACAGCCACAGAGATCAACTTAATGTACATGTTTGCAGAAGGAATTCTGTTTAGTAACAGGTCAGCCTTCAGAGACTGGACGGATGGGCTTGCTGCTGTAACGTGGTGTGATGAGCGGGAGCCGCTTCGCAGTCTTTAGGACCCTCGTCGGGTCGTACGTACAACAGGAAGAGGGTGACGGTGGCGAACGTGGCGGCGTTGACTGGAAACGCCCGGAGGAGGGTGGAGGTCAGTCCGCGTGTGAAAACTCTCCAACCCTCGCGCTCGATGCTCTTCCGCGTGCAGTCCATGATACTGCTGTACTGGTACTTCCCTCCCACCCCGTCGGCCTGGAGGCGGGACTTTATCACGTCCACGGGGTACGTCGACAGCCACGAGGCGATTCCAGACATGCCGCCGGCAAACAGCAGTTTGGGAATCATGTACGGGTCCTCCGGCTCGCAGCCCAGCGAGCGCGTCAGCATGTCGTACGTCAGGAAGTAAACGCCGAAGCCGGGCGTCTCTCGGATCAGGGTGGTGACCATGCCCCGGTTGACCCCTCGCACACCCTCGCGCTGGTAGATGCGAGCCAGGCAGTCCAGTGAGTTTTTGTACAGCTTTCTAGTGGATGACTTCTTCTCGCCCGTGCCCTGCATCTGCATGCGGGTCTTGGCCAGCTCCATGGGGCAGCAGATGACGCACTGGATGGAGCCGGCCGCCGCCCCGGCCAGAAACTGATTCAGAGGCGTGTCCTCATCCAACCAGCGCATGGTGTTACCCTGAACACCGAAGACGATGGCGTTGATAAACGTCAAACCCATCATGGGCGAGCCGATGCCTTTATAAAGACCAAACGTCTGTTGAGAAGATCACACAGGACTCGATGAAGACCAAATGTGGTTTACTGATGTATGACAGCCACAATCAAAACTGATCTCTTATTATATATTCATCATTATTGTATAAGCATGATTTTTAATGTTGATTAAACGCAACGTCTGTCATCATTTACTCTAAAGAATGTGAAAATTACCATCAACACAATAATACAAGAATTATCCATATTTCTATATGTGAGATATAACTCATAAAACATGAATATTCCTTCAAAAGAAAAGTATAACTATACAATAGAGAAGTTCCAACATACAAAAAATACAACTTGAGAAAAAAAAAAGTTTTTTACTCACACCGGGATAACCCGTCACACTTTAATAATCAGATTGGTCTTAAGGAACTCAGAATTGTAAGTGTGAACGTAGCCAATGAGAAAAGTGAGGTCAGTACTCACAGACTCCTGTCGTATGATGGACTGGAAACAGTGAAATGTGCCTCTGTAAAGCGGTTTATCTACACTCTGAACCTGAAGACGAACCTACAGGACATACACACACAGGACATACATCATCTCTCAATGTTTAAAACAAACCACAAACATCAAAGATACAAATGAAGCGCTCAGGTAAACTGCATACGACTGCACGATATTAAAGAAAAAAACTTACAATGTGTAATACGATACAGCTTTACGTTTGTAAAATCAATTGAAACTATATTCAAATATATTACAAACTATACAAGCAACACACGTGTTTCACATTCTCTCTGATTATTGAATGTCTTTAGGCAGTCTCTCTCTGCTATTTGCAAAATAGCATTTATTGAATCAAATGTAAAATAAAACTAAATGTTCTTCTCATTCTCCTTCTAAAGTTCTGCTTTTCAATGAAGTCTGATGCTGTTCATTCTCTGCACATCTGTCATGAACATGTTGAGTTCGGTTTCCTGTTTAAAGGTGGACAACAATGTCTGAACTGTTTAAAACTGAACTAATGAAAAGGAAAATGGTCGAGTTAGCATCACTACTTTCAGTCAGTTATTTCTAAACACCAGAAGTAAGATTTGCTTTCCAGTAAATATGAACTCTTGTGTTCATGTCCAGAGAGACTTACTCAGCATGTCACAGGGTTCAGAATGAAATGGATACGTAACAGCCTCTCTTCATGAAACATCAACCCGAAATAGCAGTGAGAACTGACCCGCTGTTCAGAGACGTGACATGATAACTCACCTTAACCGTATCAAACGGATGTCCAACGAGGACGCCAGCGGCACCTGAAAACAATAGAAATATACGGATTTGTATAGAAGCACAAATATCATATTTAACAATAATTGTTCTTCAATTTTTTTATTTTAACTCGGTTTGTTTAATTCTTATCTAACTGGAGCACAGCCCACCTCAATGAGATGCCCATGTAGGACTACAAACACTTTCTATTGGTCCGAGTATGTCACAGGGGTTCTGTATTGCACAATGACCACATGACTTCACTAAACATGTGTTCTGTCTGATGGCCTGATGAAGGCGTCGGCCCACCAGGACCAATAAAAACACATGACAGGAAGAATCAGCTGGTCTACACTGTATATAGATACAGTAGTGGCCAAAAATGAGGAAGATTGACGTCTTTACTCTTTATTTAAATGCGTTAATTATTTGATAAGAATTACATTTACACACATATATATATATATAATTAATTTTTTTGCCCCCCCAAAAAATTGTTTAACTGCAAAAGTCATGATATAGTTGAAATAAATGTGTGAAGAAATATAGCAATTTTAACAACATTTATTTGACCACAATGCTTCATTCTCAGAGCTCAAGGATCAGAGCGTTAAAAAAGACGTTCACCCAAAAATGAGAATTCTGTCATCATTTACATGAACATGTAAATTAATAATGAACATTCCTCATGTCATGTCAAACCTGTAGGAGTTTTTTCTTCAGAACACAACAGAAGATATTTTGAAGAATGTCGATCATCAAACAACACTGAACTCCATTGACTTCCATTGTATGAACTTAAAACCACTGACACATTTCTCAAAATATCTGTCATGTTCCACTGAAGAAATGATGACTGATGATGATTTGGGTTATCTATTAACAACTTGACTCATAAATGCACCTGTGAGAAGAACAATATTTATAAAGGACGTTATCTTCACAGAAGTCAAATGAAACACAAGCCGGTGGCCGGACGCAGCTGAAGGTGATTGGCTCTCACAGGGGTGTGTGGATACCTCGGTTTTCTACAGGACGGGGGCAGACAGATGGGAGTGGGGGGGGGATATTCTGGGCTCTTCCTGGAACTGCATTTCACAGCAGCGCATGCATGGCTGTTATTTGCGCAAGAGAAGAGCTTGTTCCCTTGAGGAAGTGTGTAAACTATGGATGGTTTAAGTATTAAAGGTGAAGCGTGTCATTTTATTCTACACATTTGCATTCATCAGTTTGACAGAGAAACATCACACACACACACACACACACACACACACCACACACACCACACACACACACACACACACACACACACACACACACCACACACACACACACCACACACACACACACACACACTGCTTTGTTTCTCATTACACAGAATGTTTACATTGTAACATCTTTAGTGTTTCTGCATGACTGAATCAGTCACAATGTAACATTATAACATTACATTCTGTCACAACTTCAGAAACAACCAGCAAATGTTCTCCATTCTGACATTATTATAATGTTTTACACTAATATACACATGTTACAGTGAGAGTTAAACTGAACAACAACAAAAAAAACTAATAAAGCCAACAAACATTAATTGAAATATCTTATTATACATAATCTTTATTATTATTATTATTATTATTATATGTATTATAATCTATAGAGTAGATGTGGATTTCGTATTAAGCACAGATTTACTCCATAAACAGATAAACTTAAGTCTATGAAGTACAAGTTAGTGTTCTTTAGTGACCAACTGAAACAAATGTGATCAATCCCTGATAAAAAATATAAAATAAACCTAACAGGTCTAAGGGTTTTAATGGGAGTTATAATGGTGTCTACTGGTATGTGATGGATTCTATTGGTCGGATGTTAAATCTTATTGGAATAATGCCAAAAACACACTGCAAAATGAAATGTTGTAATGGTTTAAATGGAAAAAGCTAATGGTATATCATGCTTTTTTTCTGTGATGGTTTATATTGGGTTTCTGTAGCACCATAAGGGGCCACAAAAAAAAGAAAATAAGATAAATAGATTCACTTAAAAACAGAAAGTCATAGAAAATACATAATTCTTTATTTGCCATATAAATAATTAACAAGTCATTTAAAGTCATCAACCCTGGGCACATTTCAGCAGGGTCTATAAGGAACCAATAGAACACCATTAAATTCTACCCAAAACATACAACCCTGCTGAAAAAACCATAGAAACCCAATAGAAACCATCACAGAAATTCTAATGGTTTCCATTACAATTCCATGTTAAACCATTAGATTTTTCCATTAAAACCTTTAAAGAATTCCATTTTGTAGTGTGTTTTGGGCATTATTCCAATAAGATTTAACATCCAACCAATAGAATCCATCACATACCAGTAGACACCATTATAGTTCCCATTAAAACCAATACAATTCCCTTTAAAACCATTATAACTTTTTTAATGGTTTGTATTGATTTTTTTAGCAGGGAAGACTTCTGTACAGGTTTTAATGGTAAACAGCTTGATAATGGTGTTTGTAATGGAAACCGGTTTTTTTCCGCAGGGATCAAACTACAGATCTAAATACACTCGCCCGTGTTCATGATGCCTGTAGACGTGTGTTAACCTCTCATAAAGAGCTTAACTCAGTCCTAATCTACCGATTCACTCAGTAGACATGACACTGTACAGTAAGAGAGTATAGTGAGAGAGTACAGTTACTAAGATGTGTACGTTAACTCACCTCCGATGCAACCCGCGAGGAAGTCCATCACTGAATCAAACGGGACTCAAAGAAGCTTCACCTCAGATGAGTCTGATAATACGACAGTGAACTCGGCTTTACTCGGCTAGATTCCCGGGCCTGTCCTGCGATGATATACCTGTAAGTTGCAGCAGTCCTGCAGTTATTGTGCTGCATTCACTCGTGCAGTGACACGCGACACCGACTGTAAAGTCACCGTTCAGGCCGCAGCGGTCAGTTTCACCTGCTGAATGTACCGGAGCCTGACGGACGGGTGGCGGGAGGAGGTGTGTGTGCGCGCGCCCAATCGCGACTCGCAGATTTTAAGCGGATCTCAGATCGCTGTCCCACACGCTGGCGTCGCGTCGCTCTTCCGGGTGTCTGGTTTACTATGGCGAAGGTGCGTAATATTCACGAGAACAACGTTTTCTATTGGACGGTTATCGAGGCACGTCGTCAAAATAGCATTAATTTTCATATACACGCCTCTTTTCCTTGAACATCATTGGGTAACGACATAACGTAATTCATATTCATGAGACGTGCCTTCGCTGTAGTATGTCTGGTGAGTCATTTCCCCTAAACGAACTAAGCGATTCGTTTCAATGTAAATTTATTAAAAACTATTAAAGGATTTCGTTAAGTTTCTAGTTCAGTCTATTGGATTTGTGTTTTTTATTTATTATTGTTATTCCTGCAACCGTGTGCCAAGAGTTGTATCTTTTGCTTTCGAAAGCTAGCGAATCAGTTCAACTGAATCATTCAAAATAAGAACAGGCTCAAATGAACGATTCGTTGGCATCGTAATTCCGCAGTCCCATTGCATCAGCGCACATGACGCGGTCCAGGGTTCGAGCGCGACGGTTCAGTACTTTTAATTCGCTTGGTATGCCATCAGATCAAATTAAGTAAATGTTTATTCATCAAATGCGCAAAACAACATATCACACACTAAAAATACACATTACAAAACTCACATTAAAATGAGACTACTTAAATTGTTTACTGCTGCTTTAAATATAAATGCGCGTGAGAGTGAGCTGCTTACAAAAAAGCAAGCACGTGCTGTTGTGCACTGACACTCGAGCATGTCAAGGTTGCAGCGAATTCCTCATGCTGCGCAGACCGTTTGACGTATGGTATTGAAGTATCGCGAGAGGTATTTGGGAGCTTGGCTTTCGAATCCCTCTCGCGATGTTATGATGTCATAGACCCACGTGAAGTCAAACACGCCGAAAGACTTGAGTTACTGAAGCAGGAAGGAGAAATGCATTTAGCAGACTTCCTCGCAGGATCTATTGGAGGTAGCTAAATCTATTTATCCATTGTCCATTATTAAATCAAAACTAAAGATAAATCGCTAAATTCATGTGACTTACAGTGTTTTGAAGGTAATGGTGATATGTGTTTCGTAACAGTAAAACGTGTAAATGAAAATATTTTAAAATAATTCATATAGTCTGTAGAGTAGAGCGATTTTTTAATTAGCATAAACATTGTACATGAATATAATAATTATTTAGATTTGTTTATTATCAAACAGAATATTACTAAAATATTGAAAGTGCATGTGATTTTCCTGCATTATTTGTCTTATTATATCAAGAATCTCCAGTATTTTGCAGTGCAGTGAATGAAGTATATGACTGTTCTAGTATCATGTTTATGAGATCATACAGGTGCAGGAAACACATCACAAGATGTCTTAACCCCTGACTTTAATGTGTTACAGGTGCTTGTGGAGTGGCTGTCGGTTATCCACTGGATACTGTCAAAGTAAATCTATCAAATACTCTGTAATATATTGAACGTGTCAGAATATAACCATGATCACCAAATGATGTGTCACCTGCACAGGTCCGAATCCAAACTCAAAAACAGTTTACAGGAATCTGGCAGTGTATCATAACCACGATTAAATATGAAGGGGTAAGAACTTTATACTTATCGAGTTTAATGTTTGCAAAGGTAGCATCTCTTTTGTGAGTTTGTATTCAAGTTTAGTTTCACAGGTTCTGTCGTGATTCATTGAGTTCATGTTGTTTCAGGTTCATGGATTTTTTAAAGGAATGGCTTTACCTGTCACCACCATATCCATGACGTCCTCTCTGGTGTTCGGTACCTATCGGAACTGTCTGCAGTGTTTCAGTCACATTCACTCCTCTGATGGACACAACACCAAACTGGATGTTTTCCTGTCAGGATTGGCTGGTGGTGTGACGCAGGTCAGTCACTGTATCTGTAAATAAAACATGCGCAGGCAGTGATCAGGCACACAATGAAAGTTTGATTTCTTGCTCATTCTGTATCTTACACAGATTTCTGTCATGTCTCCTGGTGACATTGTAAAAGTTCGTCTTCAGTGTCAAACTGAGGGACGGAGGCATGGATTTATCCGTCCCAAACCCAAATATCGTGGACCCATCCACTGTCTGCTGACGGTCATCAGAGAGGAGGGAGTTTTAGGACTTTATAAAGGGGCTCTTCCTCTGGCCTGTCGGGACGGACCGTCCTTCGCCACCTACTTTCTAACGTATGACACGTTATGTTCAAAACTTACCAAACCAGGACAGAAGCAGCCAGGTGAGTCAAATAAATAAATAATATGACTTTATGTTCTATAGTCGCAAAAAACTGAATACCACATCTCGTACACCTCAGAAGTGCTGGTAATGTTTTAAGGCCGTCTTCTGTAGCTTGACAGCTCGTGTAATGAGTAATGTGGACAGATTGGACGGCGGTGATGTTCTCTGGCGGTGTCGCTGGAATAACCGGATGGTCCGTCGGGACGCCCATGGATGTGATCAAAGCCCGTCTGCAGATGGATGGAGTCCGAGAGCAGAAGAGATACAGAGGATTTGTTCACTGTGTTACTGAGACTGTACGTCATGAAGGTCCATCAATATTCTTCAAAAGTCTGGGAATAAACTGCTTGCGAGCATTTCCAGTGAACATGGTGCTTTTTGTCGTGTATGAAGTGACAGTCGAGATTCTCAGATCGACGTCATCATTGTGAAGAGTTTTATAAGGTGTCTGGATCAGAGAAGATCTAAACTCTAAACATGAGTTACCACAAACAACACTTTCCACAGTATTAACCGTAAGATTCATGTATAATATCTCTCAACAGGAACCATAGTTTACCATGGTATTTGCAGTAAAACTCCACCAAAAACATGGTTACTACACTTTTACGATAATAAACCGTGGTACATGTTCATAAGGAAGTGTCTTACTTTACAGGAAGAGTTAAGAATGAATGAAGGCCACAGTGACTTTATGATGTTTATTCATCTGCTGTGTAATGACGTCACCTAGTGGCGGCTGCAGGTAACACATCACCACTCATACTGAACAGAGAAATTCTAATGGGTTTAATGGTTAGAAGGGCAGTTGTACTGGTTTTAATGGAAACTATAATGGTATCTGTGGGTTTCTGCCTCCAGTGATGTTGTATGTCATGTTATATGAACAACTCACAAAACTGGTGTAAAAACAACATCATTTAAACACTTTTTGCAAGTGTACCAAATACTTACCTAACTTATTGTTATTGATATATTTACATTGAACTTATTTTTCTTGCTGTCAGTGTGTGTGAACTCATTCTGGTTATTAACAGCTCAATGTTTCTTTTGTTCTGTTTTTCATGATTAAATCTTATGCAACAGTAACACTGGGCACTTATACAAGCGTCTAAAGAAGCTGGTTAGCTTACAGCTTACACATAACACCAATTTATTCTTGACAATGTTTCCTCACGTACCTTTTAATTCATTAAAACATTCTGGAGCAACGTCTGTAAAATCCCTTCATTCTCCATTAATACTGTAAAAAATGAAATTGAATCCGTATTAGTCCTACAAAAAGATGATGTTAAGT
Organism: Oreonectes daqikongensis; assembly: GCA_026939265.1. NCBI lineage: Eukaryota > Metazoa > Chordata > Actinopteri > Cypriniformes > Nemacheilidae > Oreonectes > Oreonectes daqikongensis. The sequence continues at coordinate 68,290 of JAOTQM010000651.1, forward strand.
TCACTTAAAGAAATTAGTAGTTTTACTGAGAGAATATATTTTTTATTTAAGAAGGGACCGTGTACAATTTTGAACATAAATGCTTGATCTTCACTTATCTACACTCTTAAGAAAAAAGGTGCTTCAAAGGTTCTTCGATGCCATAGAAGAACCTTTAACATCCTTTCAGTTTCACAAAATGTTCTTTGTGATGGAAAAAATAAATTATTAAAAAATAAGAAAGATGCGCTTCTTTAAAGAATCTTAGGCTGAATGGTTCTTTGTGGAACCAAAAAGGTTCTTCTATGGCATTGCTGTGAAGAACCTTTTAAGCACCTTTATTTTTTTAGAGTCTTATTATTCATGATTTTATTTAAAGCCAGATGTCTTTTCTGAGCTCTTGGCTGTTCTTATTTTCTGGTTCCTTTCCAAAAGATCTCATTGAACCTTCATATGAGGTGAACACACACACACACACACACACACACACACACACACACAGTTACACTAAAGAAAAACTGATAACATCAGAAAACTGTGTTGTAACGGCTTCAATGAATAACGTGTCATGAGATGACATGATGCCATCGATTGTGTCCTCACTGGCCCTTTAAAACCAACAGGACACTCAAACATACATTTATTTCCTTAAAGAGACACTTCACACTAAAATCTAAATCTTCTCACATTTCTTCTCATGTGTATGTGAGTGTTTCTTCAGTGGAACACAACAGAAGATATTTTGAGAAATGTGTCAGTGGTTTTGTGTTCAATGGAGTTCAGTGTTGTTTGATGATCAACATTCTTCAAAATATCTTCTGTTGTGTTCTGCAGAAGAAAGAAACTCATCCAGGTTTGACATGAGGATACGATGACAGAATTGCTATTTTTGTGTCATTATTGACTTGATCACTGATGTTTCACTTCATGTCTCTTGTAAAACACAAAATCATTATCTGGTGCTAAACTCGGTTTTTGAAGCCCAGCTTCATTTCAGCTGTTGCCATGGAGATGAAGCAGCCCATTACTCCGAGTTTTCTCCGATTCAAGCCGATATAAACCATCACAATATGAGCTGTGTGAGCAGGTTTCATCAAATCACTTTGCTGATGATTTTGAGGTCTTTATTGGTTTAAAGGGCCACTTCACACAGAAACCCCTATATGTGTAGATGTATAGATGTATAGATGTGTATGTACTGTACGTGTGTTTATGTGAGTAATGAATGACAGAGGTTTGTGCTGACGGTCATTCACCTGCTTTAAGGGTCATGGTTAAGTTTGTACATTCATCTGAATGGTTAAGCGTTGTTAACTCAACTCTTCTCTAAAGCGAGGACACGTAAGGACAACGCTCAGAAATATGAACCTAAACATCATACGTGACAGAAGAGAACACAATTCAAAACCTTTATTTGTTGTGATAAAAACTGTTAACTGATATTATCTGTAAATATGTGCTGATATTAAAAATGATATGATCACTGTATGTGTTCTTAGCTCTTTATTCTGTATTATAGTTAAGTAACTTGATTTGTCAAAGTTAAAAAAGCTATAAAATAACCAAAATAGTGTGTTTATACATGATGAAGTTTATGCTATAGTTTGGGAGGCAGTTCTAAAATGTTCATTTAAAACATGAGAAATACTGAAATGCATTATTTTATTGACACTATACTTTGTTATTTTGCACAAACAAACGTTTAAATCTTCAAATCAGTGACGCTAGTTGAGGTTTAGTGCGCTGACAGAAACCTTTGTACCTGACCTGCGTCCACCCGCAGAGAAACATATATGATCAGGCTCATATTCTGACCTTCAGTAAAGATTAAACACTTTATTGATGTTCAGAGACGAGCGATCTATGGACCCGTGTGTTCTTCACATGTTCATGTGTATGAGTCTGAAGTAAACATGTGATTCACATTTCAGATTCTGACCGAGAGTTTCAATCCTTTATCACTGATAAACAGCTGAAATGTCCTGTTTCACACAAACACTAGAACACACAGATGTTCTGAGCAAGGGGATATTGGTTTTCATGAATAAAATTAGAATAGGTGTCAGTTGTTTTTATTTTAGTGTTACTAAAGAAACAAAATAATATGAATTTAAGCTGCTCACCCAGTCCAAAGGTTTCCATCCACCTGGACTTCATCAGAGAGTGTTCGTATGCTTTTCATTACAAAGATAAATGTCAACATCGTACATCACTGGTGAACAAGAGCCGAATATACAGAAGATGCTGAAAAGAAAAGATTGAGGAAGACAGTTTAACAAGAAACCCTTCAACAACAATCATAAAACAAAACTAAACTAAATGTTCAGGTAACATCATACAGTAATAAGAGTCAGATTAAACTGGCTTCATTTTACAGATAAACATCTGTTTATTATAATAATAATAATCTGTTCAGGGCAGAACTAAATCTCAACATGTTCCAGATTCTGTAAGGTGCATGTAAACATTTGACAACAACTGCATCTTTAAATGTAAATGTGAGATGAAACATTGACAACAGGGTGTGCGTGCGTGCGTGTTGTGTTGTGTAGAGATAACAGGTGTGTAACTGTAAGGGTTTGTGAGGCCACTGTTGCACCGTGTGTGTGTGTGTGTGTGCGTGTGTGTGTGTGTGTGTGTGTGTGTGTGTGTTTGTGTCTCTAACATGACTCACAAAGCTTGTGCTCCTGTTGACAAAGAGCTGTTTGTGTCCTGCTGGAACATCCGATCAAAGCGCAACTCCTGAAGGATGAAGCCGCAGATAGAACGCCGGGATTCTAGGAACAGATGATACAGTTGATGTTACACTCCAAAGAGTTTTATGTCCAACACACACACACACACACACGCACACAATGACATGAATGTTTACATCCCATAAAATGAAATGACCTCCTGAGATTCTAAGTATCACTAAACATCAATATTTCAAATGAATCCATGAAATATTATTTAACAACAATGTTTCTAAAATAAAATCATAGTATTGACTGTGACATTTTCATATGAATCTGTTTTGTTGAATCACAAATTTTTAATGACACGACAACAAAACAATAAAAAGTGAATAATAATAAATATGTATAATGTGTACGTTGATTTAAAAACATAAATCGGACGTTTTTTTCACTGTTGATGTCAAATGAGAATCCACAAACATGTGCTTCACTCCTACAAAAGCACATTTCTCTGTTTCCTTCATAAATCCATCATTTCTCTCTTTTGAAATGAAACATGTATGATGTATGATATGATGTATGATATGATATATGATATGATGTATGATATGATATATGATGTATGATATGATGTATGATATGATATTCTGTATGTATGATGTCTGATCTGATATCTGATGTATGTGTCTGACTGTATGCTCTGCTGTCTGCTCTGCTGTCTGCTCTGCTGTCTCTGCTCTGTCTATGCTATCTGCTCTTGCTGTCTGCTCTGCTCTCTGCTCCTGCTGTCTGCTCTGCCTATGCTGTCTGCTCTGCTGTCTGTCTGCTTGTCTGCTCTCTGCTCTGTCTCTCTGCTGTTTCTCTGCTCGCTGTCTGCCTGCTGTCTGCTCTGCTCTATATGTCTGCTTGCTCTGCTGTCTGCTGTCTGCTCTGCTCTCTGCTCTCTGCTGTCTGCTCTGCTCTCTGCTGTCTGCTCTGCTCTCTGCTGTCTGCTCTGCTGTCTGCTCTGCTCTCTGCTGTTGCTCTGCTGTCTGCTCTGCTCTCTGCTGTCTGCTTCTGCTCTTGCTTGCTCTCTGCTGTCTGCTCTCTGCTGTCTGCTCTGCTCTCTGCTGTCTGCTCTGCTGTCTCTCTGCTCTCCTTGCTCTGCTGTCTGCTTCTCTGTCTGCTCTGCTCTCTGCTGTCTGCTCTGCTGTCTGCTCTGCTCTCTGCTGTCTGCTCTGCTGTCTGCTCTGCTCTCTGCTGCTGCTCTGCTGTTTCTCTGCTCTCTGCTGTCTGCTTCTGCTGGCTCCTGTCTCTCTCTGCTCTGCTGTCTGCTCTCTGCTGTCCCTGTCTCCTGTCTCCTGTCTCTGTCTCCTGTCTGCTCTCTGCTGTCTGCTCTCTGCTGTCTGCTCTGCTCTCTGCTGTCGCTCTGCTCTCTGTGTCTGCGTCTGCTCTCTGCTTCTGCTCTGCTCTCTGCCTGTCTGCTCTCTGCTCTCTGCTGTCTGCTGTCTCTGTCTGCTCTCTGCTCTCTGCTGTCTGCTGTCTGCTCTCTGCTCTCTGCTCTCTCTGCTGTCTGCTGTCTGCTCTCTGCTGTCTGCTGTCTGCTGTCTGCTCTCTGCTGTCTGCTCTGCTCTCTGCTCTCTCTGTCTGCTCTCTGCTGTCTGCTCTCTGCTGTCTGCTGTCTGCTGTCTGCTGTCTGCTCTCTGCTGTCTGCTGTCTGCTCTCTGCTCTCTGCTGTCGCTCTGTCTGTCTCTCTCTGTCTGCTGTCTGCTGTCTGCTCTCTGCTGTCTGCTCTGCTGTCTGCTGTCTGCTGTCTGCTGTCTGCTGTCTGCTCTCTGCTCTCTGCTGTCTGCTCTCTGCTCTCTGCTCTCTGCTGTCTGCTCTCTGCTGTCTGCTGTCTGCCTCTGCTCTCTGCTGTCTGCTGTCTGCTCTCTGCTTCTGCTGTCTGCTCTGCTCTCTGCTGTCTGCTTCTGCTGTGCTGTCTGCTGTCTGCTGTCTGCTCTCTGCTCTCTGCCTCTGCTGTCTGCTCTCTGCTCTCTGCTGTCTGCTCCTGCTCTCTGCTGTCTGCTGTCTGCTCTCTGCTCTGCTGTCTGCTGTCTGCTCTCTGCTCTCTGCTGTCTGCTCTGCTCTCTCTGTCTGCTCTCTGCTTCTGCTGTCTGCTGTCTGCTGTCTGCTCTGTCTCTGCTCTCTGCTGTCTGCTCTCTGCTCTCTGCTGTCTGCTCTCTGCTCTCTGCTGTCTGCTGTCTGCTTCTGCTCTCTGCTGTCTGCTGTCTGCTCTCTGCTCTCTGCTGTCTGCTGTCTGCTCCCCGCTGTCTTTTGTGTGCCCTGCCGTGTTGGCGGGTTTGACCCTCCTTCCCCCCCTGAAGTCGTGACTCAAATCATCAAACTCTATTTCACTCATGTGAGCAGAAACACGACTCGCCGTCTGTCCTCATTCGCCTTCCTCAGCTAATAAAGAAGCACAGAGAAGATTTCAGCCAAAACCACAGAAAGTCTCTCGTGTCAAGACATTCATATCATCAAATAACACAAACATCTTCTCCGTTAAATCATGAAAACATCATTTCTGAATATAAAAAAAACACTTTGAACATTCATTTTAATAAAAGCATGCTTTAACATTACCTCAAAACATTTTTTATAACTTTGAGGAAACGTTTGAAGAATCAAGTTATGATGTTAGTCTTTCGTCATATTCCAGCTAGTTCCTTAAAGGGATATTTCACACTAAAATCTAAATCCTGTCATCATTTCTTCTCTCTCATGTGTATGTGAGTGTTTCTTCAGTGGAACACAACAGAAGATATTTTGAGAAATATGTCAGTGGTTTTGTGTTCAATGGAGTTCAGTGTTGTTTGATGATCAACATTCTTCAAAATCTCTTCTGTTGTGTTCTGAAGAAACTGGTGATTTTCAGTTTTATTGCAAACTCTCCCTTTAAAGAAGCAGTTTGTTGTATTAAACTATATCATATCTCACAGCTCGAACTGATAATCTGTCACGTTTAACACATTCTGATGAATGAAGAGTGAACATGAAGCATCACAGGAGAAGATGATTATGGTGAAACATCTGATTTGAATCTCAAGACACCGCCAGTGAATAACAGAAAGTGTTTGCAGATGGATGTTTATACCGCACATGGTGTGAACGGGGAAATTCTTGATCTGATCTATATTTCATTGCCATCTGGACTTTGCTTTGACGTCAGACATTACTTCAAATGACATCAGCTTTGTGTCTCTTGAATGTGAAAGTATAAATGAGTTTTGCATAAGTGGCTCAGTTTGTCCAACATAAATAAATGAATCCATCTAATATCTCCAGTTGTTTGTCTTGTGTTAAGTGTAAATATGAATATCACGAATGATATTCATCACATCAAACCCTTGTCATGTCATTTCTGCCTTCAATGTTTTTATTCAATTTTCTCTAGTGTTCTCATAAGTTTGCTGTTGAACACCGAACGAGAACCAAGAAAATATTTTCATGTTTATAAATTCAGTGGCACTATGATGATCAAATCGTATCGTTCTTAAACGTTTATGAGCGTTTTGCTAACATTCCCAAAATGAGTGTTTTTTAAACGTTCCACAAACTACATTTACTCTTTTTAAGATGCAAAACATTTTCTTCACAGTTCTTTAAATAGCTTCAAGATCGATACTTAAGTCATATCAGCTCTAGCAGACGTCTGTACTGTATTTTCTGGATGAAGTTCTGGTCAAGTCTGAAGAAATGTGATTTCTCAGAAGAGATGCTGTTGTTCTCTCGAGTCTCATCTGGTCAGAATCTGCTTCAGCTTCCTGTTTTCAGGATATTATTTCATCATCACATCCAGGAATCATTGTCAAATCTGATTTCATATGTTTGTACATGTCATTGAATGACTGAGAGAGATCTGCTGTTCTCAATATTACCTGTAAAGGTTCATAATGACATCACGGTCCTCAAATATGAACAAGACAAAAATAACATATATAAATAATAAACAATGACACACACCCACACACAAGTACAGCACATTTATATTAGTATAGTCAATCATTACACTGATAATAAGTAAATACTTAATCTTAATAAGAACTATAAACTTATTTTTTTGTCAGGCTACATGTTTTTGAAGGAATAAGATGATTTTAAGGAGATTTCTGTTACATTCTGTAAAATGCTTAGTAGCAGAATAAAGAGAGATGAAGAATCATACAAATATAAGAAATCCATGTTTCCAAATATACAATAAACCCCCGAGGTGTTTGAGAGGTACAGATGTCTAGCGCGGCGTTAAACAATGGAGTCGTCTACAAACACATGTGGAAATAATCACATCTCTGTGCAAAGTTCACAGCACGCGAGCCTCTCGTACACTACATGTTCACGACTACACGCTTTACATTACATGCATCTTCTCTAGTTACTCGTAGCACAAGTATTTTAGTTTATAAAAGTACACGTTGACTAGAAATCAAGTATACTTTTAAACACATTTTCTGTCAGTCTGAGCTTAAGTGTCATTTGAAGCAGATTTCTGAGATTTGTTTAGAGATTCTGATAATAAACAGATAGAAAGCACACTATAAAAGAAGTGCATATGAGTAGTGTGCTCAAATCTGATCTTGTCGTCACCAAATGTGTTTTTGATCAAATGTGAGATTTCACCGTGAGGCTTTGACTGAAATAAAGTCATCTGTTCCACTTCAATGCTATTATTTGACTAGTTTCAAGTATGAAAAGGTTGGTGTTTTTTTTTTTTTTCCTCGTGTTACCTCCCTCCTGGCTTTAAAAAGAGAGCAAGAATGTGACGACTATTATTTTACACTCAATCCAGTAATTATGGCTGGATGTTATTTATTACTATCATTATTTCAGCTCATATTTACTGCCGGAACAACAAGCGAATGATAGCGTTGTACTTTTTAGGAGCCGAGTCATTTCTTTCTCATCTACGGTTTCAGAGCGGTGTCCAATCCACGATGAAGAAATGTTCTTGCGCTTGGAAGTTTGGTTTCCAACATCTACACGATCTCGAGTTCAGCCGCACGCTGAAAAAAAGAAAAACACGATGGAAATTTAAGAGGCTTTCGAGTCTCAGCGTTGAACCTACAGAAATGTTTCTATTCCCGCGGCCATCGTAAATCCGTTCTCAGAATGCAGGAGGAACGCTGTAAAAAAACCACACAAGAGATGGTGAAAACGCTCGATTCTGTCACATGCCACCCACAAATCCATTTATCAACTTGTGTCTCTGCAATAGAGTTGATCAGAGAGTTGATCGGGCTTTTAACAAGATTTCATAAGAAGCGTCTGGTGAGGTCCTGCGCTGAATGACGTCAAAGCAACAGATTTCTGTAAGTTTGTAGGCAGCGAACACATGGTTGTGTTTAAAAGCGCAGACGCGCGTGTCAGTGGAGATATCAATCCTCATTCTGTCTCGACACATCGTGATTTAGTCAAACGGATGAAGGTTTTAGTGTGTGTTTCACGGTTCGATTCTAATTCAAGCCTAAACAACTCCACTGAAGAATGTGCAGTTATCTGAAACTCAATGTGTTTTTCTGTGAGACTGACACACAGAAGAGTAAAGCACGCATGCTGCCAAAACATGCGCTGGATTCCTAGAAAGAGCGAGTAAAGTCGTAAAATGTTGGAAAAGAGTCAAACAGAAAGCAGGCGGTTTCAGAATCCTGCTGCGATCTTGGGATCCGGCCACACCGGAGAAAACCAAAACCTCCTACACTTCACTTACAGCGACACAAAGAACAAAACCATCAAGATTTTACACAACAAACTACAGTATAGGTCTTACAACCACACAACACACTTCATCTGAATCGGTGTACACTACATGAAAAATAGAGTTTCATATCTTCATAAATATTTTGAGTTCTTGCTACCTACATTTTTCATTCATCTTGAACAGAAGATAATACATTAACAGATCTTAACAATATTTCAATTTTCTAATGTACCCACTACTTAACCAAACGCAACGCTTTTCTGAACGGTGACCAACAAGGAACAAAGCATGCTGGGAAATGGAAATCCTCTTTTCAGTTGTAAAATTGTATGTTAACGCAACACAAATCACTCATGTAGTCCTAACATGAATAAATTCAGTTATATAACTGAACATGAAAAAATCTGGTTTTCACCAAATTTTCCCAAAATTGTGTTGATTTAACTTGTTTCATTTAAGTAGATTGGACAAGCAGCAAAATCATTTTTATTCAGTGCAGAAGGTTCATTTCAAGGCTATTATTCAGATTTATATGTTACACACATGCTGTGAGACGCTTTCATAAACACGCTTTCAACATGACCGTAAAACAATTCCATTGTATATTCAATAGAAAATGATTTGTGTCATTTCTTCATCATGTGTATGATGTTCATGTTTTTGTTGTTACTTTTAAATCAATACAGCCAATTTATTAAATTACAAGCAATACAGACACATACTACCTCTGTTAAATCTTATTTATGTAAAAAGACTATAATCCTAACTAAGGCTATGACTGTATTAATAAATGGTTTCATTTCAACTATTTTTGTTATTATTATTATTATTATTATAGGCTATATATATATATATATATATATTCCCCTTCCCTTTCTGTATGTCAATTTTCTCTATAATTGTGTTGAAAACTATACAACTAAAAAAAGGATGTTCATCTAGATAAAATAGAAATGTTTGTGATTATAAAAAGAATTGCATGCAAAATGTATAATAAACATTAAACCATGCACCACACAAGGGTTATTGTGCTAAAATGTGTTGATATAAAATGTGTTGATATAAAATGTGTTGATATAAATCTGTTGATATAAAATGTGTTGATATAAAATGCGTATAAAGACCCCAAAACACACGTCGCATGTAGAAAAATCTATTTAAAACACTTAATCTTAATACATTCTGAATGTAAATGTTGTCTTTGTAATGATAAGACGACGGCGTGTGCATGTGTGAGCGCTCGTGATCATTCTGCATTACACAGCGTTTATCTGCAGAAAAGATCCTGGCATGCCAGCTTCCTTCAAGAAAGATTGTCGAGCAAACGTCAGCCCTAAAGCCTTTCAGACGCTTGAAATGATCCAGTAAAGACTGCAGCGGCATCTGCTCGCTCTTTTCGTTTTAAAAGCGTTTACCCCTCAACGCTCTTAACAGATGATCGGGTGACCCGACATGAACCGCCAGAGATCCGCAGCCCGCCTCCTCCCGCAGCGCCGGGTGAATTTAGGTCGCTGTGTGTCAAATAAAACCTGCCGCTCGCTTCCTACCGTGGTTTCTTTGATATTACGTAATAAACCCTGACGGAGGACAGCACGACAGCGACGGTGCAGGAGGAACCCTGTTGATGTGTAAACGGCAGAATAAAAAGAGAAACACAAACGTGTCCTCAATTGATCTTTATACTCACTGCAGGACATTTCTGTACGGACCAATCACACGCTCACACGCGGCTTTAAGACCCGCCCATGTCCTCCAGACATTCAAATGTATATCTGCAAGTTTTATCTTATGTATTGTTCACAGTTTGATGTACAGCTCATAGACATGTAATAATCGTTACTTTTAAGTGTACTCCACAATACTCAATGGCCCTTCAAGTATTCAGTAGTAAACCTTGAGTACAACACAAGTGAATTTATACATACCAACAGTTTACTAGATTCATTTCAGTTCATTGAAATATATTTCTGAGATGGTTTAGTTGAAAAGACGTTACACCCAATAGCACAAACAATCGTGTTTGATAGGCTTTGGTTGTGTTCACATGAATATATGATGGATTTACTGGATTATCTCAGATCAGATTAAAGACAACTGAAGGGTCAAACTCTTGAAACTGTGTCATGTGTTACCAATGACCGATCCAGTTAACACGATCTTAAACAAAGTCACATTTCAGTCATGTTTTAAAGAGATGTCAAGGGACTGACAAAATGACATCATTTCTTCATCCTCATGTCAAACCTGTATGAGTTTCTTTCTTCTTCAGAACACAAGAGAAGATATTTTGAAGAATGTTCCATTGACATCCTCAAGACACATTCTCAAAATAACGTCTGTTGTGTTTCACTCACATACAGATTTACAAACAATTTCTTCAGTTGTTTTGGACTGCGAGTCAGTTTATTGTAGAATTGTAAACGCTGTAAATACACGTCTGTGGTGGTCATGTAAAATCCCAAGTTTAATGATGTAAAGAGATGCTATCTGTTTCTCTTTAAATGAACTCTGGTGTCCTCGGTCGACCCTTTCATCATCCACACTGAAGAGATCTGGACTTTACACAAACAAACAAACTCACTCACTCACTTCCCTCTTGTGTGTCAGCTGACGGACAACACGGCCGTGTTTAATGACATGACCTCTCTGTCTCGGTTATCATGAAGCTGATGTAACTCAATGTGTGATGTGACGCAAGCATCGTGAGGGAAAACAATTCATCACGTCTAACTCAATGTTCCATTCAAAAACATTGGGAAACATGTTTACACTCATTTACTATTAAACCCACCCACCAGCAACAAGTCCATCGGCCAAAACTGAACGCTATCAGATTATGTCAACACATACAGTTACCATTATAAGACAAACTACTCAACAATAACAAACATCTCACATCTCTTTAATATCTTAAAGACATAAACATCAATGAAGAGCAATGGAAACTTTTGCTTCTCAGAGATTTCTCCTGAGAAAAAGAGATGTCAACAGTGTCTCAAACTGAGCTCAGATTTGTCTCTCGTCTGCAATCAAAAGTCTTGAAGATCTCAATGTGAACTCAAATATTTCTCATCAAATCCACATCTACATTCATTTACACTTACAGTCTCATTTCATTCTCTTTGGATCAAAGTCACTCCATGTGTCCTGAAAACATTCTGTTTAAACAAACTAAATAACATTTGTGTTCTCAGACACATCACATGCACGCACATACACAAACAAACACATCTAAAATCCATACACATCCCTCCAATCCCATGATGCAATCAGTTTGTTTTACGTGACCGAACGCAGCGACTCCATTACACATCATTTCAAGAGGAAACTCATCTGACACATGAATCCATATTCACATCTGGACCTGCAAACATTACAACAACACCATCATTCATGAACAAATCATGTTTAAGGGTTCAAATAAGGAAATTATGAAACAATATGGGTTTGGAAGAACATTGATTGGAATTTGCATCATTTCTGAAATATTCGTCAAACAAACTTCACTGAAAATGCAAAGAAATAAACGAATCAAATATTGGGCTTTAGATTCATTGATTCACTGATTCAATGCTAAATTATTATTATCATGTGATCAAGTAAATGTGTAAGAATAGGTGAATCTCAATTAGAATCTGTTTAATATCTCAACTGTTTCTCTTAAGACATTTATAGATCCACAAGAAATCTCAACAATATCTCAAACATCGCTTAGAGACCTTCAATTCAAATTCACTGTTCTATTTTTATAGCAGGATAAATATTATTAGAGAAATATTTCATGTGATACTAAAATGAAACTTCAATCCATGAAGTTGAAATGTAACTATTTGAGCTAAATTGTTTTCAAAGAATCATCTACAGAAGTATCTTTATAAATCTGTTCCTCAATTCAATTCATTTCACAATTCTTTTGTCTTATTTCGACACAGTTTTTCTTATGTCTCTACATCTAGAATGTGTTTAAAGCTGCAAAAGTGTTACAGAAATATAGTGTTTTTTAGCTAATAAGCGGCTGTTCATCGTCTCGATGCTGAAAGTGTAAAAACGTTAAACTTCACCCCGTCAGCACGTAACCGAGTTCACATTTAATGATGGATTCTGGGTTTTACTAGAGAAGTCCAGCACTTAATCTTCAACTTTACTCTTCATGCTTTATTAAGGTTTTGTGTTTTAATTCAATCGGATTAAGTTTTGTGTGTTGTCAGGATGACGGTGTGTGTGTCTGTGTGTGTTGTGTGTGTGTGTGGTGTGTGGAAACCCTTTAAAACACCACAATCACACAAATTCCGGTTCAGACGGCACTCCAAAAAGTGCTTTCCAGGAAAAGGGATGTGATAGCAGCGCTGTGCGTTTACAGTCAGCACTACACAACTTTATTACGGCTTCTTTACAATGACAAAAACCAGAACACTTCCAGGGGATCAACACTCGCCAATAAATACATGACCAGCGCTCCACACTGCACCACAAACTGGACAAAACTGGATTGTTCAGGAGTCACATAACAACACGCCAGAACAAAAACACACAGCAACACCCGCAACCCCTCTGAACATCTTAGCAACCGCTCAGCAAAACCCCGGCAACCACACACGAGACAACATCACATCCTTTTCAATATAGGAATGAATTTATTTCTACATCCAGAGCATGTGTTAGTATAACAGAAGGAGCAGCAAACATCTCTAGAATTCTTTCAGGAGCGATCGGAGCTGTTAAAGATTTTACTCCTGAGAAGAGAAGAAAGAAAAGTTGTAATGAATCAGCACTTGAGGTGGAAATGAGAATATGACGGCTCAGTATCCTCCTGGCGTTTCGGCTCACCGTGGGTCCTCTGTCGGGAACACCGGGAGGAAAGGGGGGGGGTGATGGGAAACAGCTTTTCAATGTGAAGAACACTTTGGCTGAAGCCCAGTGGAGCAGCGACTCTAATCGAGAGAGAGAGAGAGAGAGAGAGAGAGAGAGAGAGAGAGACACACAGAGAGAGAGAGAGAGAGACACACAGAGAGAGAGAGAGAGAGACAGAGAGATAGAGAGATAGAAGAGAGAGAGAGAGAGAGAGAGAGGAGAGGAGAGAGAGAAGCGAGAGATCTAGAGAGCGGAGAGAGAGCGAGAGAGAGAGGGGGGGGGGGTCGGACGAGGTCACGACTTGGTCGAGTGGTTCAGAGAGGATGTTGGGTTTTCTTTCTTCTTCATTCACATCACACACACAAAGTGATAGAAATCATTTCTTCATCCAGAGTTTCTTTCTTCTACACAGAAGATATTTTGAAGAATGGTGATAAACACTGAACTCCATTGACTTCCATTATGTGAACACAAAATCACTGACACATTTCTCAAAATATCTTCTGTTGTTTTCCCACTGAAGAAACACTCACAAACACATGAGAGAGAAGAAATGATGAGATGATTTGTTTTTGTCGAACTGTTCCTTCAAGTGTTTGTTTAATTTGTTTCATCATTGGCAGTAACAACACCGAAACAAAGATGAAAGACGAGGGTGACAGATGTCTGTGTTAAAGATAGACAAGCATGTGGCATGTCACCATGGTAACATTGTGAACCGGTGTCTTTCCAAAGCGGAAGCGTCATTCTGCTTCACATCATTATCTTGAAAGCATTTTCAAGCCGCTCATTCATCTCTTCACAACAAAAGCGTTCCCACAACGCTCATCACTAATGTTAATCGAAGCAAATCTGTCCTCGTCTAACCTTCGTGTCAAGATTTACGAGCTGCCATCGCTTTCATGAAGTCACGAGTCCAGATCTGTGATTATTGGCTGAATTAAACCCGACACACATGCCGTACGCTGCTTATACAAGAGAGTTCATGTCACAGTCGTGCAATTAGGGGAAAAATAACAAATCCCAATCATTTTTATTCCCCCACAAACACTTTTGCAGGTCACGGGGTGGCCGGCTGATGAATGTTTCCGTACGAGCGCCTCCGTCTGAAATATCTATAGAACAAAATCTGTTTTATTTGTAGCATCAGTTATAGAAAATCTGTTTAAGCAACACATGCAGGAAATTAACTGCATATGAAGAATCAGACGGTGTTTTCCCTCGACTCTCTAACAATACACACACTTACACACTTACACACTTACACACTTACACACTTACACACATGTGTGCGTGTCATGACCTTAAATGACCTCTGCAGTCACTGTGATGTCACATCAATCTGTCAAAATCACAATCTACTTTTCCTCAGAAATCAAAGCAGGTCAGTCAGAACAATCTAAAGAAACTTCTGCAGAGATCAAAGACAGAGATTTCAGAAATGACGTCACAACATTTGCCATTTCATTCTTCTCATTTTGCCGGATGCTGCATTGGGAAATTCATTTCATGACATAGTAAATGTTTGCACAATCTGTGTATTACAAAACGTTTCAAAATCAGTCAAAAGTTCTCAAACGAAACAAACGTTGAGACCAAACAAAGCAAAAGTCAAATGAGTTCAAATGTTCCATCATCTGAATATCTTATCGGTCTATAATCTCAAAGTTTCTCTGGCAAACATGTTACCTGCTGCAATCAATACACAATCTGGAGGAATCATCCAAGTAATCCACCGCCTGGAGCAAAGCGTCCTGAAATATTACAGCTCATTAACATATCACTACATCAGGCATTTGTTCCTCTTATAACCTGTGGCTAGAAAACAAAGTAATTCCTCTAGAAAAAAAACATTTGGTTTTAAGACTCTTTCTGAAAGTTGAGGTCAAACTTTGTCTTCCTGTTTCCACTGGTTTATATTCCAGTACATTTCATGAGAGATGAAGGATTTGTGTACATGTATGTAGACATAAACTCTTGTCATGTGTGTAATTCACTTTTGAAAACTAAAGCAATTTTAACTTAAATTTGCATAAACTACAGCCACTACAGCAGAATGTGATTCACCGTCATGAAAATTCTCTCTCTCTCTCTCTCTCTCTCTCCTCTCTCTCCTCTCTCTCTCTCTCTCTCCTCTCTCTCCCTCCCTTCGGCTGTGTTCAAATGATGCAGTCATTTCAGGTCACACACACACACACACACACACACACACACACCACACAACACAGACAACACAACAGACACACACAACACACACACACACACCACAACACACACAACACACACACACACACACACAACACACACACACACACACCAACACACACACACACACACCCACACACACACAGACACACCACACACAACACCCACCACACCACACACACACCACACACACCACACACACACACACACACACCACACACACACAACACACACCACACACACACACACACACACACACACACACACACACACACACACTTCAACAGGCACACGAGTCTGTTTGCATTACTCTGAATCTCAAACGATAGAAACGGTAAAAGAAGAATCCGCATGAATTCCTGACACCAGAAATGACTTTCACACATACACTCTTAAAAATAAAGGTGCTTTAAAAGGTTCTTTGATGCCATAGAAGAACCTTTTGGTTCTATAAAGAACCTTTAACATCTGAAGAACCTTTCTGTTTCACAAAAGGTTCTTTGTGATGAAAAAAGGTTCTTCAGATTATAAAAAAGTAAGAAAGAGATGGTTCTGTAAAGAACCTTAGGCTGAATGGTTCTTTGTGGAACCAAAAAAGGTTATTCTATGGCATCGCTGTGAAGAACCTTTTAAGCACCTTTATTTTTAAGAGTGTACATGAGCAGAGATCTGTTCTGTTTGTGTGTCTTAAATATGAATTATTTAAAGAGCACTTCAAGATAAAAACACTTCAGAAATACTTAAATACAGTAAAAAAACACAATGTCTGTTTTGTATTTCCTGGCACAGAAAAAAAATATTTTGTTGCTAACATTTTAATACACAAATAAGCCTTTTAAATCAAACTAGTTCTTCAAATGTTTCAGCGTTTATTAAAGTGTCTCTCACCTCATCGGCCATGTTTGTGATGCATTATGGGATTATGGGATTGTCCTCATGAAGACGGGTTCCGCGGCTCTTTGATGGGTCATGATGTGACTTTGAAAGTGTGCAGCGGATGCGAGACGTCCACAGGAGCTGAGGTGAGGTGTACAGGCGGCACACTGAGATGTGCTTCAGCGATCCTGGATCAAAAGAGATTATGTAAATGAAATGAATTATTAATGTGAGACCCTTCTGTCCTGTAGCACAGCGATAACACGTTCAGACCTCCAGCACAAAACTTCTGATTATACGTTTTATTTTTATGATTAACGTCGATATTTAAAATAAACATGAAGCAATAAGGCTCAGTCAGAACTGAAATTCAACATCCCATTTGTTATTATCAGACAATTCAATGCACAAGATTTAAGATTTAAATGAAACTTGTTGTATACATTTACATTTGGTCATTTAGCACATGCTTTTATTCAAAGCGACTTACAAATGAGGTAAACAAAAGAAGCAACTAGAACAACACAAGGACAAAAATACATAAGAGCAATAAAAACTAGTTTTTTTAAGGATAGAAAAGATAGATTGTGATATAGAGTCAGAGATGTGTTTCCTGCTGATTCTTAAAGATACAACCTGTTAAAAATGAACAACATATAACACCTCCTGTATGTAAAGGAATAGAAATAAAAAAGTTCATCACTGAAAAACAAAACTGAACTTTAACAATATTAAAATGAAGGAATATTATAAAGCACGTGACATCATAAAAAAATCACTATACCTCTAAAATCCCTATTGTAATATCGCAGTATAATCCTTATGTGTTATTATATAACAGTACTGTGTTAGCACCTCTATTTTGATTCTGTTTTCCTCCTCTGGACTCAATGCCAAACTCTCTAGATAAACAAAAAGCGTCTGCTAAACACTATCCTGCTGCTTTCGAGCGGGATAATCCCGACCGGACCTTGATGACGGTTGCTATGCTACCACGATCCTTCTCAGCTTCTCCGGCTAAGCGAGAACGAGAGGCTGGAAGGATGAAAAACGTGAAGATGAAACAACAGAGGCCAAAACCGAAAAGTGTGTATTAATGAAGCGTAGGCTGGATCTCTGTAGTTGTGGCTCAGGATTTCCGCCAGTCTTTTAAGTGTGCTGCAGGCACTGGCTGTTTTTGCTATTCTCGACTGTCCTCATTTGACCTGAGAATCCATGCCAAGTTCTTAGCAGGGTTTACTGGAGGTAACAGGGTTAGGAGCCAACAGCATATTTCAGCTACAAAAAAAAATCAAATCGGCGACTTTACTCGCGTCTGTCGGTTCGCTACAAATGTAGAGCGCAGGGGAAGCCGTCGTACGAGTCCAAAAATGTGATTAGAACAAACGTTATTATAGCCACAACGTGAAAGAAACACAAGAAAACAGACGTCTAGACGAGCCTCAAGATACAAAGACGAGGAAACAAATCACATGTACGGATTCACAGAACTCAATATACCCCCTCCTGGTGCCGTCTGTCTGAACATTCGAATCAAGCGTGTAGTGATGTAGACAGAGCTTCTCTTACCTTTTCATTCATCATTATTCACCTTTAGTCTCCCGACCTCGCTTTCCTCAGGAATCACTCGGAACAAGAGGAAAAATTAGGAACAGATTCAGCTTGAAAACAGTTCAGGAGTTCATTGACTGTTGAGCGTTCTGTTGGGTTTATTAGTGGATGTGTTCCAAACACACAACGCTTAGTGAAAAACTCTCTCGTGTATCTCGAACATCGTAAATTTGTATGTTTTGCTATATTATTAATCATAAAATATGTTTCTCAGAAGCGTTGGCATGTTTTCAATCTACAAATACCTGCTTTCCTAATGTAGCTCTCCGTCAGGAATGGTTTTACGCTCAAAGTCGGAGCGGTCCGTGTGATGGATGTGTTATTGTTTCAAAACCTGGGCCTGAACTGCCAGCAGACACATTGTATGAGCATGCTTTTATTTGTTTTTAATTTTGGGGAAGTATCTCGTTTTGGCTGGATGACATCGCTAGAAAAAAAACAGAGCTCATAAAAAAAAAGAGAGAGAAAATAATAACTGAAAACAAACGAAAAGCCTCAAGACAGAACTCACAAGAGTCTACTTGCATGTCACATTTTCACCTTAGATAGACGCAAGCTCACAGTCATAACACTGGAAAACCACACACATTCAAATAAAACAGGATTCAAAATTCAAACACTATCAATTCCTGCCTTCTCGAGAAAACCCTGTGAAGGTTAAATGGAGATTCTACAAAACTCAATCTAACACTGTTAATAATGTTGGAGCGTTGACACGTGCATCCATGATTCAATTGCAATATTTCATGTTTTGACAGTAATGGAAACCGTCCATTACAGATGTGCAGTGTTTTATTGCTTCAGTAGATAAACTGTACTGGACAGTTCATTGTCTTTACGTGATTAAAAACTATTTATCCGAACAAACTGTGTCGAGGACAGGCATTCTGTTGAAGAGGAAAAACTGATCCTGTATTTATGTAATATTACAGCAACAAAACAAATCCACTCGACTTGTGACTGTTCGCTTCAAGCATGGCGCTAGCAACGTCAAGGTCATGGGTTCCATCCCATGTATAGTACAATGCAGTGTAATAAATGATCAAATAAATAAATATTCATGGTAAAACTGAAGAGAGGCTTTGAAGATCGCATTAAGAAGACTTTCTTGACACAATGCATTAAAACCACCAATGCAATGCATTAAAAAGAGCAAATAATGCTGCATTATTTTTCTTTTTGCATTTTTGTGAAAAGTGCACTTGTAGTTTGTGAAATAATCTAATAAGCAGCAAGATATGATGCACGCTGTTGAATTTTTACGAGATTTCACAAACCATGTCGCATTCAAATTATTCATGCATTGAAAAGAGCATATGCCAAATAACTTTGCAAGTTGCATTTTATCTCTTGACTTAAGTAAAAGCACAAATGCATTAAACAGTGGCACTGTCACGTCAAATAATCAAATGAGCAACATAAATCATCAAAAAATACAAATTTGGCATCACTGAATATTGCATGCATCTAAACCAGTGATGCATTAAAACGGCAAGTGGCATTTGTTAAACAATTTAGCTTGAAACATTATGCTGCATATTTTCTCTCTAGATTTGATTTCTTAACAATTTGCATTAAATCCACTAATGCATTTAACAGTTGCCAAACTTCACTGCATATTGCATTAAAGAGAGCATGTGGCATTACATTCATTTTCCAAATGATCCTGTCGTTAAATAATCTAATAGACAGCACCACGCAAAACCCTTACAAGTGAATATGTCATGCATTAAAAAGTGAACCTGTCGTTTGTCAAATAATTTAATGAGCAACACGACGCGTCACGTCGCTTTGTCAAGATGCATTTAAGGCAGAAAAGCATTGAAACGCGTTAAGAGTCCAGTAATGAAGCGATCAGCTCGCATCTCTCTCTCTTTTGCTCGCTCATCGAGACGCGGGAGTTGACGGGAGGTAATCCCCTCCATGTGAGGAGGCGGCACGAGCGCGGAGGCGTGTTGTTTTCCATTCAAATCCTTACTAGTCCTATAAAAAGCGCACCCGGAGCTGGAGAGAGAGAAAGTGTGTGTGTGTGTGTGTGTGTGTGTGAGAGAGAGAGAGAGAGAGAGAGAGAGTATATCCAGTACGCGACAGTGCACACGCGTTCATCCATCACAGCGCGGCCGCCGCTCCGGATGGGGGAGGCGGAGATGCTGCAAGGCTCCGCAGGTGTCCACTCGGCAAGGACGCTGAAAAACGCCGCCGCGTGCCTGATGCTGCTACCGCGCTTCCTCGTGGCCGCCGTGATGCTCTGGCTGCTGGACTTCCTGTGCATCCGGAGAAAGGTGCTGATGAAGATGCGCGACACGAGTCCCGACGACCCGCCGCTCTGCGTCTCCGACTCCAACAAGATGTTCACGCTCGAGTCGCTGCGCGCCGTGTGGTACGGACACAAACTGGACTTCTTCAAGACGGCGCACGTCGGAGGCGCGGCGCCCAACACCGAGGTGGTGCCGCTGGACGACAGCGAGCGGGCGCACCGGATCCTGGACTACGCCCGCGGCAGGAGACCCCTCATTCTGAACTTCGGCAGCTGCTCCTGACCGCCGTTCATATCGCGCCTGACAGCGTACCAGCGCGTCGTCCGCCAGTACGCGGACATCGCGGACTCGCTGCTGGTGTACATCGAGGAGGCGCATCCGTCGGACGGCTGGGTGAGCTCCGACGCGCCCTACCAGATCCCCCGGCACCGCTGCCTGGAGGACAGACTGTGCGCCGCGCGCCTCCTGGACGTGCAGGGCAGCGCCGTGGCCGTGGACACCATGGACAACTCGTCCAACTCGGCATACGGCGCCTACTTCGAGCGCCTTTACATACTAAAGGACCAGCGGGTCGTGTATCAGGGCGGCAGGGGCCCGGAGGGCTACCGAATATCTGAGCTCAGAGACTGGCTCGAGCGCTACCGGAGCGACGTCGAAGGCTCTAAAGCGGTCGTGCTTCACGTTTAGCGTGCGCAGATTCGGATGGACGAGTGCTAATATGATGGGGTTTATTTTTTGGTTCCGACCCACACTTGTGTCCTTACAATGAAGTCTTTGGCTGTGTTTCACAAATCCTAGTGACAGTCTTCTCTCTCTTTCTCGAGTTCACTGTAACCTATGTGCTTCTTGAAAAGTTCTTGTAGGTTCTTCAGGTCTGTGTTTTTTGTTTTGTTTTTATGAAGTCACCGTCTGCTTTCAAAACCTAGTGACCTGCTGTCTACACTCTTGTTAGTAGCAGCGGGCTTTAAAAGTCATTTAATAACAATCTGAGTGAACGCTTTGTAATAAATGAGTTTTTAACCGGACTGCGTTTGGTGCGTCTCTCCAGTTCGCGCATAAACCTGACGCGCTGTAAATGAGAAACAATCCTGTTCAATTGATTTGTTGTCTTTTTTATGTTTTCAGTGTTAAAACTTATTTCTCATTATTCTCAGACATTTAGACCTCACTGCACTGCAAGTTCTGTAGATGTGAAAAATGGATCGTTCAGCCACAATTCTGTCATCATTATCATGTGTCTGTAAACCTGCATGTGAGTCTTTCTTCAGTGAAAAGACAAAAGAAGATATTTTGAGAACAATGGACGTTCTTAACGTTATCAACGAAATATCTTTTGTGTTCCGCAGAAGAAAAAGTCATACAGGTTTGACATGACATGAGGGAACTGGACTGCTTCTTTAATGTTTTATTAGAACATGCATGATTTTTTTTTTAAAGAATAATGAACACACTGGTTGAAAAACAGCTGCTTGCGTCACTTTTAACATTGTGTGCTGTATGAAGCTTTGAGATGAAAAAGGATCTGAGTGTTTTAGTTCAGGTTCTTAAATGAGCTCAGCAGCACATCAATGGTTTCCAAACAGGTTTCTGTGGAGAAGACGAAACCGATTTTTGGAGGCAGACAGCTCACTAGGTTTGGAAACACAGCCATCAGATGGGTGTCTTCATCTGCTGCTATAGACTGTCAAGTTCAATATTGCACACGTCAGGCTTTAGTTTCATGCATACACATGTTTATGTTGTCAGTGGCCATGCGACCGCATGATATCTGTTGTGCTTCTTTTACGTCCATCCAACCTGGCATTTTATTTGGAATATTACTAAATCGTTTATCTATATGAAACATATCCTATTTGATTGACTGTTTTATTTTTGTATGGTATCTCTATCCCTCTGTGTGGCCAGCAGGCTGTTGTATTGTACTCTGGAGTTATTGTGAAGATCGGTTTTTAAACGGATTTAAACCAGAAAACCGATACTGATGTATTTTGACACTAGAGTACAGGACAGATAAATGGCCTCTAGAAGTGTTGCCAAATGTTGTTTTGTAAATGGTGTATATTTTATTGAACACTTTTTTAAATAAATGGTAGAGCGCCCTCGAAACTGCTGTCATCTGTACTTTTGATGCACTGATAATGATGAAATGTTTCAGAGCCCACATACACCTGACATGTGATAAAAACATGCCGAGACAAAGCCGTGTTTTTACAGATGGCCTACTGCAGATCAAATGCTTTTCTGTGACACGTGTTTGTATTTGGTGTCATTTCAGGGTATCGATACATATCTGAAACACATCATTTCAAATGTTCACTTCAGCTATTTTAAAAAAAGGGAAATCTGGCACATGCGTATGTCTGCTATATTAATAAAGGCCTTTTAGATTTATTTATTTACTAATTAAAACAATTAAAACAAACCATTCCAATTATGCTTCATTTGTGAATTAAATCAAAAGTTGTAACTGCTAGTAACAAAACACGTAAACTCTTCATATTAACCAACATTAACTAAGATTATAGATGCAGAAAAATAGATACTGCTCATTCATAACAGCTAAAGATTTCAGTTGTTATCAAACACAGCCTTATAGTACCTGTGTTGCCAATAGTACTTTAAATACAAAATCATCATAAGAATAGAAAAAATTAGTTTTTGCCTGCTCAAGGAGATGATCTTAAACAATTGTCTTGGACTTTATATTTGATAAAAGCATCTGTCAGATTGTAACAGTTGCTTAATAAATTTAAGGCAGCAGAATGTTCACTAAAATGGAAACGAATGAGAGAATGACTTACAATACCGCACGCACACACACACAGAGAGCAACTAGTTTTTATCATTAATTTTATAGCAAATAGAATATTTGTGTGAAGTTAATATAAAATCATCACCAGGCATGTCATCACAATTTAAACCTCAATTTTGGTCTCTAAACGTTTGAGTACGTGCAAAGTTTCAATCCATATCTGTACTATAAACAGAAGAAAGATTGTAAACAGAAATAATGTGTTATTTTAGTAGAGGAGGAAGCTGGTTTTAACAGACGGATGGATTGATGATGTGTGAAGCTTCAGTACTTTTGAATGAGCGGTGAGCAGCAGGCAATGTGATTACAGCACACGTGTCGTCTGTCTCGACTGCTTGATTTAATGTATTCAGGTCTCTTTATCAGCTGCGCGAGTGGCCCTTTAATCTGTGCTGCCACCTGAACACAGATCTCCGTCTGTCCAGCAAACCTGGAGAAACACTTACATTCTTTAAAATCACATCTGTCATTCAAAAGCATAACATGTTAAAAAAAAAAAAAAAGAAGAAAGGAATCATGTAATGTTATATATCAAGGTGAAACAGATTAAAATGTAAATCATTTTCTTGAATATTTTGGTCATGGTTTAAGGATATGAAAATGATACTTGAAGAAATGTTGTGTTAAATACTATGTTTTGTTTTCAGAAAACACATCTTATATTAATTTTTCAAACCAATTTCTTTTTCCTGTTACTATTATAACCTCAAGATTTTGTTTACGAAGAAAAGGGTACAAAATTAATAACATGCCTACTACTATAGAAAATTAAGTTTGCTGTAAAGAGAAACTTTTTTTTATATTATCATATTATGCAAATGCAATATGTAAATTATACGAATCAAAATCATGTCCTTGCTTTTTTTTTACATTCTGCTTCAGGATTTTACTGGTATAATCATTGCATTTTAATAATTCTACTAGTATTGAGTCATTTAAAGTTTAAAATGTTGTTGCAGCATTAATACTTGTGTGTTATTATGACTTCACTCACCTCAGTGATACCCCATCATGTGTGGACGTCACATGAACTTTGACCTCTTTGTTTGGGCAACAGAACACAGGAATCGACGCTTTAACCTCTGATGATAAAACAAGTAGATTCAATCACATCTCACCTTAAGATTAACAAATAAAATTGCATTTTGCATACAAACAAACAAAGCTTATTTATTACATCTTATGTACAGTTATCAGCATAAATGAACTGACATACAAATCACAAGTTATATATTTAGTTAGTAACTTTTTTATTTTCAGGGTGACCTTATCAGAGTGTACTACCTCATAACAACATTAAAATGACAAAAAAACTATAAATGAAAAAATCGAGCTTTCAGCTTCCGTCCTCGAGCTTCTGCAGCCTTAAGCTATTGAAACTGAAGCCAAACTAACAAGCATCAAAGTTTCACTTACAGTTATTATCATCCATCCAGAATAATCTCTCGCCATCACAAACAATCCATCATTTCATCTGAGCCCTAATGACTTCTGTTCTCCAGCTAAATGAGCAATTTCACCTTTGACTCGGTAAAAGCTGCTGCGCAAAGATAAAGATTTTCAATGCTTTTAGACCGAATGAAATTCTAGATTCTTCATTTTGGTTATTTGGCCTTCTGATGACCAGAAACGATGGATGTGTGATGTAATCCCATCTGGCTGGACAATGTCATAAACACATGTTAACATACACAAATCATGTTGTTTAATTACAGATTACAGCACAAACATTACAAGATTAATGATGCATGTGAACGTGTCCTCTGACAGAACCTATGAGTGATGAATCTGAGCATCAGACAACAGAAACGTTTCAGAAAGTTCACGTCTGAAGGCTGATCAGCCGACACGCTGCTGAATCTGTTGCGAATCTGTGATGTTCAAAGCAACAAAATGAATCTGTCGAGAGTCTTCCCGCTTCTCTAATAATAACGTTGCATATTTCCACATCTCTTCAGTCAACCGACATGCATTAATTAATAATTCAGTCTTAAGCAAATTGAGCTATTTTCTCACAATAAAAATCTCTGAAAACATCAGTATTTTTTTTAGCATTTGTACTGTAAAATTAGACTATGTTTGCATTTTTACCTGCTTGTTTACCTCAAAAGAGATTCTTTATTTTAATGAAGTAATGTGATGTGTCTGATTGTTAAACGTGATATGAAAAAAAGAGGAACACATTGTCCTCATTTGCATCTGATAACATTCAAGCATTACTCAATTAAACGCTCCATTATAGTTAAATACAAAGAATTGGTAGAAGACTCCTGGTTGTCATATGACTAGCGCAGACCTTTCAGTGAATGTAGGCCACGCGAGAGAATGTGAACCCAAATCCCGTCCACAACAACATCATCTGGCCTCATTTGGCCTCTCATTTCAACGGCTCTGCAGTTATTTACAGCACGTGTTGTTCTAGTTTTTGCATCTTAACTTGTGTTCCACAAATGAGCCGAGACCCCCGGCCCATTCTAATCCTGCTTTCAGTTCAAGCCTCAAAGGTTTTGTTGGTCGAGTTGACCTAAAACAGGGTTAAGACAGGCCGGTTATTTGAGAATTATATTGCTCTAATGCATCCAGAGCGTTTTACTGACGTTTCAGGCAATCCCAGTCACAGATTGCATCTAATGGCACTCGAGGGAACAGATCTGCCGTCGATAGCCGAGCCCTGAGAAAAAAATATACTTTGTACAGAAAGAAAATAAAGTCTACTTTAAAACCATTAAGATGCATTTTCAGATTATTTTCATGATAGTTTTCATCACCAAATTCTCATTACTCTAATGTACCCGGATGTTCAAGTACGGAGCCTGTTGGTAATTCTCATTATTCTCAACAGACATATTTACTGTAATATAATTATTGTTTAAATAACATTTTACAATTTAAATAGCCATCAAAACACATTAGCATTTAAAAACACATTCATTTTCAAATACAGTCATGAGAATTTGGGAGGAAAAGCGCTGAATTGAGATGAAAATGTCTAAATGCAAAACATTTTCAATAAACATTACAGACCAGTGGTTCCCAACCTGCATATTTCACAGAGAGGAACGCTGACTCACACTGACATCAATGCAATAAGACGATCAAAAAACGCTCTATCACTCCCTCACTGTGCTTATCAATGTTTTGGTTATATTGATATTCAATCTCAATCACTATCAATACCTTCATCAATTTAGGAGGAGGGCTTCAAGAAAAATGCTGGGAACCTATGATGCACTTTTTTTTTGTATCTGGGGTGACATGGGGTTTGTGTTCATATTAATTTCATACTTACACATTACAGTCATAACAAACTGACCTTGTCTTTTAGATTTTGCAGCACTGACGTTCGGTCAGTTTGGTTATCACACATGCACGCACTACAACAGCTGATGAAACGGTTCACTTCTGTTTCAAAAAGAAAAAACTAGAATAATTCCTACATTCTGCATATTTTATATTCAACAACATGGAGAACTAAATGATGACAGATTCTGATACTTTGGAATGAACTCACAGGGTCAAAACCATGACAATCTAAACAAAAATAAACAATTCAAATATTAATATCTGTTTTTATCAATTCAGTAGCCGTTTATGTTCTGTGATGTTAACATCTAAATGCGTAAGAATCAAGTACATCCAAAAAACGTTATGAATTATTCCGCCTTTCATGGCCAAACTGTACGCAAGCACTTAGATGCACAGACTTTTATGTAGAAAAGCTTTATCAGCATTTCAAAATGTGTCAGAACACAAAATGTAGACTAAATCACATTATTGTCTGTTTTCTCTGAATGTGTGTTTAACAGGATCTGAAATCGAAAGAGAAAACTGAATATTCAGAACAGAACTGAGGTTTCTCTTTTATTGCTCAGGAGACTGAATAGAGCTGAAATAGAGAACATTTCTGCTAGATAACATTTAAAAGAAAATTCTAATATTATATGAATTTATTTAGGCACCTCGATTCTTTCATTCTTTAGGAGAAATACACTTTTTAAGGTACCTGGATTCATAAAAAAACTAGAATTAGAGTCTCGCGAACACCTAAAACTACTACAAACACATGATGCTTTCTCTAAAGATGCTGCACATGTTTGTTTTTAGTAAAGTCTCATTTCACAACATAACTCTTCATTCCGGTCCAAATCAATTCTCAGTTATTCTCAAATATTGTTACGAAAATTCGTCTAACATTATTTTGAGTTCCACGAACCATATTAACAACAGAAGCATTATATTCCTCTAAGGATGGATGAAAATCTCGAGAGAGCTCGTCTATCAGACAACAAACTGAAACATCATCCAGACGTTCAGCTCACCAGCGTCTCTTTACCAGCTGCTGTCCTGAGAGCCGAAGGAATGAGACTGAAATGAGCGTCTCGTCCGCCCGACAGACATGTAATCCTACTCACGGTCTGACATCTGCATCCCATGTTACTATGGGAACCATGTTGCTATGAGATCAATCTATTTGTGCCACCGACGAAAGCACGGAGAGTCTGGGAAAAAAACAGGGAGTACGGATACAGTGACACACCTCACACTCTCGTCCAGCGATGTTTCAAAGGCCGTGCCAATCCAAACCACCGCACACGAGCTGTTGATATAAAAGATCAAATTCACATTTATGTTACAGAACTGTGTTCATGTATGTGACAACATGAGGAAGATTTCACTGAATCTGGAGAGGGTTTTGTCACTTGGGTCATCCAGATTAATGCTTTTAAATATGATGGCAGAAAATACTTTCTAGACTTTCTGGAATACTTGATTGTGATTGGTCAGTCGTTAGGTCTACATTAACAAGCCTTAAAACTAATAACACACCGCTCATCCGGGTGTGCCTCCATAACCACATATATGAGATTATATTTGCAAATTAATAAACCAGATTGCATGTCCATCGTGTTTGAATGTCATGTCTTGCCTTAAAGACGTCATGCTTTTCCTTGAGGAAGATGTGCAAGGTTTTAGGCCACACTCACATTCTGAGAACTGAAATAATGCAAACACAGACAAGCGCAGTATTTTACAAACATTAGACAATCAAAAATTATGCAAACTAAACTGAATTTCACTGCATTTATCATATAATTTTGACTGTTTTAAAGTATGAAGTGAAATGAACCCTAAAGTCAGTTCTGCAGTGCTACGGTGTCTATCCAACAACTGCATTTTGCTTTACTGCTGTGATATGCCACAGATATTCAGCAGTTTCTAGTTCAGCGAATCAGGAGATGTTTTCAGTTATCTAAAGTCCTACATTTGCACTGTGATGTTAGCGCTCATCCTGCGGGAGCTCTTTAGCATCTATTCACAGGAACAGCGTTCATCTGTTCTGTCAGTGCTTCTAATGGAAACAGCTTGATGCCCATAATCAAGACTCAAAGCTGGCAGCTGTATGATGCTCTCCTCCCACACGGCCAGAGGTTACTTTGCATAACTCTGACGCATTTCCTGCGGCAGCCGGCCGGGAATCCTGCGGAGGTGGAATATCCCGGGAGACGTTGTGCTGCAACATGTTGCAGACCAGCACGCTGGGATTTCTGACGGCTTTAATGCGCCGAGAAAATCTGCTTATTTCCTATGCCAATCCCGGACGTGACCTCCGGCCGCACCGCTGCGGTTTATTTTCATCCAGCTGTAGCGCTTTTCGCTCCTCTAGGTCTGGCCGCGCGGATTACGTCGGAATTAACGTTGAACTTCCACCATACGGCCGGACGGAATGAAGCCGCGGGCTACTTGACCTGGTGTTATGCGTGTCAAGGTTGCACGGCTGCACGCTAAGCACACCCAAGGCTTTTACTCGGCACGGCTGACGAAATCCTGTGTCCTGACATGACTCCAGAGTGGTTAAGATGACTCACAAACACAAAGCAGGGAGAAAGAGATTCTCGCAGCCTCAACGCTCTGTTGCATTTCTGTGCATCAACCTGCAAACATCACAATTGAATCATTATTACTCTACATGCTATCTATACAGCAAAAACTAAAACACTATATACACAGATAATACACACACACACACACACACACACACACACACACAGAGAGAGTATATACAGAAAAAAAAATCAAAGCATAGGAAAAAAATATCAGTAAAATCAATAGAATATATTCATAAAACATTACCTAGATACTTCTGTGGTATATTTTGAAACTCTTTGCATATTTTAAACAACATAAACAGTAAAAATATAGACCACTTTGAGTTTATGAGTGTAAACACTGGTCCAGAGGTTTCGGTTCACTTTTTTCAATCTTACATATAGAATTAAATCTATAAAGATATTTGTTTAACATTTTGATTTGGTATTAATGTTCTGTTGGTTGTATTTTGTTTAAAACATTTGTGCGGTGTTAAAAAAATGAAACGGTAAGTTTTTCTAGACCAGCACAGATGAATGAATGAGCTCTCAGCATTGGCTCCGCCCTCCTCTGATGATTGGATTACTTAAAGAGACAGCAGAAGCTTTAGTGCTTTTCTCAGCTCACCTGTTCCTAAAATGACCCGAACATGTTTTTAACATAACCTCATTTGTCCCTGACATCTCACCTGTTCCTAAAATGACCCATGTTCTATGTTCCTAACACTGACAACTCTCTTATTCCTCACCTCTGACCTGTTTCTGACCTCAACTGTTTTTAAAATGACCCTAACCTGTTAGGAACCCAGGAATCATAATCTGACTGTACAGGACTCTTGAGTTGGATGTGTGTGTCTAGACAATGTCCAGCCAGCATTAATTCATCTGTATTTGCATCATGGACAGTCTTTAAAAGATCTCTTCTAGCAATACCTGACACTGTAAACCGCACCGGACGGCTAAATAATAATTTCTTTCGTCATGCGTCTGAGGCTAATTTGAGATGTAACATCTCTATGACCTCCAGCATCGGAGCACCAAACATTGGACACAAATCAATCTACAGTCGGCTTACTGTTGCTTCCCTTGTGTCACATTTACTGCAAGATTGTGTCACTTACCTCCCATGATGCATGAGCATAACTTCTGGGAAGTTGCCCATTCTGGGAATGCACATCACAAGTTCAATGCAACAGGGAGGTTTCAGCATTCTGGGAATGCACATTACATCAGCAGGGTCAACCTGAAGTTTCCCACTGTAATACAACAGACAGATTGGTCAAATAGTGTTACCCCAGGTACCTTTCCTCAAAACTGCAGGAGACTTTACAGGAAAAGACCAATAAAACAGCAGGTCTCCAAATAAAAATCCAGGAGCAAACGGAGCGCCTCCTGGTGGAACATGCCGAATGAACGCTCAGCCATCCGCCGGTTCATTTAACATTCATGTTCCTGATCTCCCCTTGATCAGTCTTACTTGTCTTTTCAAAGGCCATCCTCTTGATAGCAACTGCACAAATCCTTCTGCTCGATGATAACCGGGTGTTATCCAAGACCTTCAAGTACAAGAAAATATTTAGTTTCAAACAATCTGCCTTGAGAATTATTTTTTTAACGTCATGTCAGAGAGAGAGAAGTTTATTTAGGTTGTTGAATATAAATAATTCGCAACTGACAAGCAATTCAGACAAGCCTTCAAGATAAAGCAAAACTACATTTATAAAGTCAAGTCTAATCAGACATTATGTAAATTGTTTCTGTTAAATTATATTCTACACTAGTTCAATGGTAGATTTCTAATGTGTACACGAATCAAGCAGAGGTCAATCTGATTTGTTTATAACTCTGAGAATTTGATGGTCATAACAGTTAGGTTGAAATTAAGCATCAATGATAGCGCGGTTTAAACCACTAACATTTTCTGTAATACTGTTCCAAAGGTATGAGCTGTTCTTATGTCTCATCAAAGACGAAAAGTGCAGGAATCTATTCTTGATGTTTGCTCATCTGCATTTAATTTATTTATATTTATATGTGTATGTATGCATGTAAGTTTAATTACTAGAAATGCATGTAAAAAATGACAAGAAAGTGGTGCCGTGCGTTCAAAACGTTTGGGAAGCACTGATTTAACCTGACATACTGTACATGTTTACTATTGTTCCAAATACTGTTTTTTGTGTTACTTAAATATTGTGTTCAATGGAAATAAAGCTGTTTTTACCCAGACATTTTAAAGCTGTAATCGCAACACCGCCATACTGTGATATCTTCGGTTAAGGTTATCATATCGACAAAATCTCATACCGGCCCATGCCTATACTGGAGTTTGTTTCTCAGTTATGTCTAGGGGAAACAATTAAGATGTTTAAGAAATCTCACTTGTAATCATTTTTTTCGACACTATTCTTTAAATATCATCTATATTTTATAACATGCAAAACAGCATGAAGGCTAATATTTGTCAAGCGATGATGTGTCTGTTAATAGCGCATATCTTTATTTCTGCATGCATTATGAGTCACTGCAACATGCAGCTCTGTGTGAAAATGCCTCTCTCTCTCTCTCTCTCTCTCTCTCTCTCTCTCTCTCTCTCTCTCTCTCTCTCTCAAAGTCTGACTTCACCTCAAAAGAACCGGAGTTAGTGTCAAGGTCCAAATAAGCACATCTAAAAGCCGTCACATAAGCAACAAGCAGAAAGTAGGTCAAGACAACCTCATCTGACTGAGATACGGTCGGGGCTTTACTGCTGCGCTGCCGGCTGGTGATTGTGCAGGTCTGGGTCACAGAGACCCGAGGCCGAGTCACGTTTGTGTAACCTAAACTGAACCTTCGGCTCCCTAAAGACTAGATCCGTACAGAGACTCCACAGCTCCCTTTCATCCGGACGTGAAGCGTATCACGCTGAGTCACGGAGAGACAGGAACGCTCTCAGACGTGAGGGGGGGCGGAGAGACACAAAATCTCGGCTTTTACTTCAAGCCTTTTCGCAGCGATTCAAAGACGGAAATGTATTGGGTTAATCTGATTGGTTAAACGCGATCTGATGCTTGTTGCCATCGTCTCGTGATGCTTCTGTCGAGAGGTCAAGATCTGAGTGGGCCGACCGATGGATTACATATATTATAAATGTAAAAAGAAGAATTTTTTTAAATGTAATAAAAGCTTACTTGATCTTTACTCAGTCGAGGTCGCCATCCAGAACATTCTTGCTGCAAAAAAACATGATGATGATTATGTTTAGAAATCTTCATGACATTCTATATTAATATCATCTTTTACCAAATACTTATATTTTTATTCTAGAACATATTCTGTATGTTTTTTAGTACATTTTACTCGGGAGAGCCCTAAAAACTCTGTTGTACAGCTGGGCAATATGACAACACTATTCTATTTTATTCTAAGAATGACAGAATAGGTGGAAATGTTCATGAAAACATGAAATAATAATCAAGTATGTTCATGAACATGATCTGCGGAGACTAAGAATACATTGCCAGAAAAGTTTTCAATAAGGCGATAGATGCAAGATGATAAAAGCAAATGGAAAGTCCACACAATGTATAGTGTGTGTGTGTGTGTGTGTGTGTGTGTGTGTGTGTGTGTGTGCGTGCGCGCGTGCGCTTAAAATCTTGAGTGTTTTGGCTCCATCTTGTGGCACAATAGAAATTGAGCTCAAATCACTCAGAACATCAAAGCAACTGCAAACAACCACCAAACACACATCAGACTGAAACACTATCATTTAAACAGGAATTATCACAACACAAAACATTTAATGCTGGCAAAAGTCTTATAATCCAAAGAATTATATTTAATAATGTATATCGTATAGACCGAAGACTGTCTTTATGAGCTTTCATATTCAACTGTACCACAATCTGAGTTATAACAGAAGTGAATCTGAACCAAAGAATGTTTGATAATAAACAATCTGTAAGATCTGAGCATTGAACATCATTAAATATGAAGGATTTCACAACTAATGCTGATAAATGCCTATAAATATCTGGAAAGAATCAGAAAATCATTTGACTAAAGAAGCTCCACACCAGTGTCACACAATTATGTAGCAACTTGGTTTTATTACAGTGAAAGTGAAGTATTGTTTTTGGTGGATTGGTTGTTATTTGAATATGAATACCACTGTTGAACTATGTTTACTGTAGTAAAAACTCGTAAGAGAAGGTAAAATGAGTTACCTCAGAAAAGCTCCCGATCCACAGACTACGGTTCCCTAATAACTATACACCTAACTTTATACGTTTTTATCAAAAAGTGTCCGATAGCTCATTAAGCGACCTTTCGGACAAACCTCGGCTTATTTTCGTTTTAATATGTCGCATTCAGTCAGTGTATTTTCACACTTGTTGTCTGACAGTAACAGCGAATATATAATAAAAACATCTTTACTCGAGCTTTATTTAGGCCTAACACTATTAAAACACTGCATGTGAGAACAAGACAGCATACAACTAAGCGAACAAATGACTTTAAAAATCGTTTTACTATATTTCAATTCGCTTAATTTGAGGAGCGCAGAGTCTGCTGGGTAAATTTCCCCTTTAACTTCCTGTGACGCCATGAAGGTGCGCTCGATCGTTCCCGTGTGTCGCTTGAAGCGCACTACGCCTTGTATTTATTAAATAATTAATATTCATACGTTTCTACCGTTTATAAGTTTAGAGTCTTTACTCATTTAGATTTTCATTTTTCCACATTTTACAATACTAATAAATTCGTCAAAACTATGGAATAATCTGCGACGGTGTGACTAAAGAAATGTATAAAATAACATTTACATTTAGCATTTATCCAAAACGACATACAGAGAGTTTAGAAAACAATAAAGCGATGTCATACAGGGGCTATAATACTTTACGTGCTAAAACCAAGTTACTAGACATAAATACAACCAGTGTTGGGTGTAACTAGTTACTAAAGTAATTAGTTACTGTAATTTAGTTACTTTTCAATTAAAAAATTAAAGTAAGGTATTACTTTCATTTTTTCTGTAATTTAATACTTCTGATGTTATTAAAATAAATACTGTTTAATGTGTGCGCATGTGTGCAATAGTGGAATTGACATCAAAATCCAAAGTCTAACTTTAAAATGCATGTTTTAATATATAATTCTCATATTTGTAATACTTTATATTATTTATTTGAATGAATTAAAAGAGCCGTTTCATGTCTATCCTTGAATCATTTAACTAATCAAGGTTGATATAGGATATAGAAAGTAATTAGTAATAAGCAATTAAATACCTTTTGGAATCTAATTATACTATTAAATATGTAATTAATAACTAGTAATTACTTTTTCAGAGTAACTTACCCAACACTGAATTCAACATAAAAACTGTATTTGATGATCTTCTCTGTCGTCAGTCT
Source organism: Oreonectes daqikongensis (assembly GCA_026939265.1). Taxonomy (NCBI): domain Eukaryota; kingdom Metazoa; phylum Chordata; class Actinopteri; order Cypriniformes; family Nemacheilidae; genus Oreonectes; species Oreonectes daqikongensis. The sequence goes on from JAOTQM010000651.1 coordinate 102,542, forward strand.
TTGTGTAGAAGTGACAGAAATGTTCTTTTGTCATTTAATCCGGTTTTTAAAGTCTTACCCTGAGAGGATTTTTAAACAGTCTCGTCTATTTTGAGCTTTTATTGAATAGATTTCATCATGATTTTTAAAATAAAATGTTAGTTTTGTAATGAAAAATATCCTAGCATTCACCCCCCCCCCCCCCTTCTTACCTTCATATACTTTTTTTATCAGTTTCATTTTAATTGTAGTTCAAATGAAATATGTTAATAGATTTTAATGTAATAGTCAACATGTTTTAAATTCAAGCAAAACGTCTTTTTAAAATATGTGTGTGTGTGTGTGTGTAGATTTCAGAATGTGTTGTACTGAATGCAGTGTAGTTTAAACACACACAAACACATTCACAACACAGAATGCAAGCAATGCGTTCCTTTAAGATGAAAATATAAACACGTTTTCTTTATTTCTTGTATATAGACATATACCACTTGAGACTGAATAAAGCACATAAAGGCTAATGTATGATGATCTCTTCAGACAGCTGAACGAATGCAGAGACAGAAAAGATCTGAATTACAAAGATTAAAAAACACTTTGGAAAGTACATCCTAAACGTTTCTAACGCAGTTACACGAGTCGGTCTGCAAGTGGCTAATAGCGGTTTTCATCTGTACACAAGAACATTTGTACAAAATAAAGAGATCTACCATTCAATAACAGATGAATCATTACAGTACATCATATGTACAAGATCAGATTGAGAGGGCAGGGTCATACTAAAGGACACTTTGCATTTTATTCTTATCTCAGGAACGTGAAAACACCACAATAAAAGTGTCCAGCTTGAAGAAATGATGCTATTGACACTGGCATATTCTGGAAGAAAAAGAACATTTTAGGCTATGTCTTTAGATTTTAGCACTACAGAAACTAAAATTAAAAACAAGACGGGGGAGTTGGGATAGAGAAAAATAATACATTTTCTATATCTATTTCATTTTGCACATTCATATCGAACATCAACAAGCTTCTGTGGGCCGATAACAGAAAGTAAAATCCTGCGAGCGTCTCTAAAACAGGTCACAGACACACGGGAAAGAACTGCGCTGTAGTTCAAACCAGGTGAAACTCATTGGAAGTTCAAACAACGGTTCAACGGGAATCATTACTAAAAAACCCAAACAAAGTCATTCAAGTTTGTCAGGAAAGTTTCTTTGTCTTTACGTTGGGCTCAGTTGAGTCCCACATTGAAATATAGGGTTCATTCTGACGTCATTCTCAGGTGAAACTAAACATCGGTCTGTGTGATGCGAGTGAGTGAACCTACAGTAGAAAACACGAGTAAAAGCTTGTTTGTCACGTTGATACTGCCGCTATTCTTGACAAGACAGCGTTAAAGTCCTCTGTTAGAAAAGGCACTCTATGCAAATAAAGGCTCGGTCGAAAAAATGCACATGAAACCTGATAAAGAAAATGTTAAATATTGCCTGCTAAGAGCTTGAATGAGTCGGGAGAAACAAACTAAATGTAAAATAAACCGTAAGGCAGTTTACCATTGTTTGAACAACCAAGCAAAATCTCCCTGGACGAACTTATTGCCAACTCTAAAAATATTATTCAAATATAATGGAAGGATATTCGCACCGGCGAGTTCTCAAAAGACAAACCAGCATGTGTGAAATTCGAACTCTCGGTTTTTGTTGTCAAACAGAACGTCTAGAATGAAACACACGAGAGCGGCTGCCTCCCGACAAACCTGAGAATCGTTCGCTCGCTCCGAACACAGCCGACAGCCACGCTTCAAGTGCTCTTGTGTCAAAATGGACCTGTCTGTCAGCACAACAGCATGAAGAGAGCTGCTACAGGCACATGACATGTTTAAAAGACAGAAACGAACAAACAAACAGAAGAGAAAAGAGCGGAGAGATGACTGGACCGGATGCAGGACGGGCACTGGTGCGCTGGTTTCTGGAGGGCAGAACTGGGTATGTTTGTGTCTCTGCCGTCAGCGCTCTTCTGGGCCGGCCTGTGCGCTGCGGGGTGACACTGGGCTGGTTTTGGGCGTCTGTGGTGCTTTAGTGGCCGTCCTGGGTGATCATGTCCTCTGCGCGCCGATGCGTCTCAAGCGCCTTTACCGTCGACATGTCCTGAGGAAGCTCGGACTTACGTCTCATCAGAGGCCGTTCCTTCCGCTGCTCTCTGTAGATCTACACACACACACACATCTAATGACCAAACAATATTCAGAAGGAAACTGTGCTGGTATTATTTCACGAAGAATTTTATTCGATTATAAAAAGAAAACGAGCTTCCATCCCATCTTCAAACAGACGTATGCGAGTCAGGACAACTTCTTATTGGCCAATGCATTCCTACTCTGACAACAAAGAGCTCTGCGATTGGTTACAATACTTATTCACAGCAAACAAGAAGGAAAAAACCTTTTCTCAATCAATTTAGATTTGAAACAGGAAGTCACTGAGCTCTATGTGCTTTTATGTGATGTAAAGGAGAGAACAGAATTACATGCATTTTAATACGCATCATTACCTGAATGGCTTCTTCCTCCACCGTCTTCTTCAGCATCATGACATCATCGATCATCGGCCCGTCCGTCTCCATGTCCACGGGACTGCTGAAGTTGGAGGAGTCGATGTACATGAGGAACTAAAGCAGAGAACACAACACTTTAACCTCTCACATCACCACAGACGTCTTGACCATAATGACATTAAAATGGCTAGTGGTCAGTTGCTTATCTGTGACTGGGTATGTTGTGTGTTATTGTAATAATAAGTGTGGCGAGCGATTCGGCTCGAGAATGTCGTCGTCACCTGTGGGTTTGATTTGGCGAGATTCTCGATCTTGATCCACGCCTCCTCACGCTCCTTCCACTTGGCTTTCTCTCTAGCGGTCAAGCAAACAGAAGCAATGTTCAGTCACACGCTGGACTACATCAGTGACGTCGTGACAGTCTATGAAGCGTCTTACTTGTTTTTCTCGGCTCTGAACTGCTGAGTACAATCATCAAATAACTTCTGATTCATCTCCATGAACAGCTTCAGAGCGTTATAGATCAGACCGTGAATCGTCCTAAGAACAAATGAGAGATTATTTATTATATGCTTGTCTCAGAGAGAATACGGAGTATAAATCATGCACAACAACACTGGTGCAGTTAGCTGGCTAGTAAAAAGCAAGACTCTCACTTGTTCCAGTGGGTTTTGGAGTTTCGGTACAGCGATGGGAACATGATGGGCAAGATCCTGGCAGCGTTGTCACTTATTAAACTCATGATGTATTCATTGTTCCAGTAATACAGCGCTCGCTCGGCCACCTGAACAGGACAACGCGTTACAAAAAAACATCACGTGCATCACGAAATCACCTCATGTACCCCTGGAGTTGAGCAGACCTGGAAATGAGGACTGGAGACACATTTGGCCAGCTGCCTGAAGAGCGGCTCCATCACCTTCACAAACTCTGAGGGCTCAATGACGTCCAGGATCTCCTCCAGCTCGTTCAGAAACATCACTTCCTTTGGACTGTGAGTCTTGGGCCAGTACTTCAGAAGAGCCATGACCACCTGAGGAAAACAAGAGAAAATCATTCACATGTGCCTCTTTAAAAACAGAGACATGTGAACAGCAGATGGCGCCTGACTCACAGGTTCAGTGAGCGTGCTGTCTTTCTCCAGAAACTGAACCACACAGTACGCCAGCTGTAGAGAAACACACACACATCATAAAAACACTGACTGAAGATCATGAAAGTCAATATGAAGACTGCTGCCGTACCTGCGGGTGATACACACTGAGAGACTTCACTTTATGTAAAGGCAACAGAACCTTTAAGAGAAAGATCTTGTGCTCTTCTTTCAGAGGTAAAGCGAAGCCGTTAATGATGCTGACGGGACAGAACGAGACGTGAGTCACTTAAAGTGAACAACATGACATCAAAGATTTAATACACACAAACACGACTGATACCTTCCTAATATCTCCAGTAGTTCAGCGATTCCATTATGATGCTCTGTTTCATAGATGAACCTGAAAAAAGATTAAAATCACAAACAGCTTCATTCCTGTTCTTTCTGTGATGTGATTGTAAATGTTGTTTCATAACCTTCCTCCAGCTTTAACACAACTTCTCCATTCTACCGGTGTAATAAAGCTAACCAAAATAACACAATATCATCATATCTCTCTACACCTGTGTGTGATGTGTTCAGGTGAGTCTCACCTATAGAAAATGTTATTAATCTGTTTTCTGATGTAAGCTCGGAGGCCCAGGAACTTCCCGTAGATGCGGTGCAGAGTGGTCTTTAAAAAATCTCTTTCTCTGGGGTCTTCACTGTCAAACAGCTCCAGGAGCTGAAGATAAAACACAAATAGCATTCTAACAAACGGAGATGTTTATTCATTTCTGCTGGGAAAATAAATTAAGAAAATAAAGAAACGTGAGGAATTCTTCAAATCCAGTGCAAAAGGTCTCCAGTAAACATGTTTTCAATACTTTTCATATCAACATACCTGCAACACAAACTTCTGGTCAATATATTTCTTGGCTATGTTTGGCTGAAAGTCTGGAGACTCTAAGAAGCGCAGGAAAAATTCATAAACAAGCTGTGGAAAGAAAAACAAATTGTTACGCAAGTATGTACTTCCATCCTACAGTTCACATCCTCATCACATACACCACAAACATCCAAGAAAGTTTTTTTTTTAGCATTGTCATGAATTGTGATGTGTGTTGATGTGTTTTGTGTGTATGAACATTCACCTGCAGGTGTGGCCAGGCCGCTTCTAATGTGGGTTCATCCTCCTCTGGGTCAAACTCTGCTCCGGTCGGGTTAGAGGACGGTGGTAATGTCCTAAACATGTTCACTGAAAACTAAAACAAATCATAAATGACCACTTTTGTGAATGCAGTCACGTCACACTGCACGAATCAAGACTAATGGATTCATAAAACACAAATAAACAAGAATAGTTAACCATTGTGCTGTACAGAAACCAAGTTCGACAAAAAAAAAAAAACATAAAACAGCATACAATACAACATGGCTTTTATTATAATGTGATCATCTATTGTGATGCATTTATCTGACGTGTTTCTGTGGTTTAGAGCAGCGAGCGAGCGTCTACTGTACGCTCGGCTGATGTGAATATACTTTGATGTTCTTGGCTTTAATCATCAAAGTGTGTGTTTGTGTTCTTAAGGGGATGAGATGGAGAATATATTAACATGCTTATTTCCACATTGAGGAGAATGAGTCCATTTGCACTTGGATGGTCTGCGCTTCTGTTTAACATGAGGGACGGACGCTAATAAATATCAAAGGGACGTCATTTAAGCTGGAATAACCACAGCTGGCAGAACAAAACGCTGAAATAACACATGACACACGAGCACAAAGATCTTCCTAATCTTAAGGACATCTTTAAGGTAAAAGAATGCAAAACAAACAGATGATTCTCTTCTGTCAATGGCACTAGGTTTCGTTTGGTGTGCAGTCATCCAGCCATTTCATTACATGCCCATCACCACACCACCCGCTTCCATTTAAAAAAAATAAAATCAATTTAGTTTGTTCAGTTGTTTTAGTGTGATGAGACTGAGGCGAGATGATTGATAGAACAATGGTGGAGGCAAAAACACAAGAGAATGTGTGTTAAGTTTAGCATCTTAGCATGTGTGATGAGTGAGTTGAGTGATAAATCACAAACAAAAGCATTAGTTATTAAAATGAAGGAAATATCCTAATATCTTTTATTTATTTGTGTTTTAACGTGGATATATACCTTGTCATCCGTCTCATTCGTTTTGTTAATAATAGTTCAGTTTATCATGATCCTTTTATTGTTGTTGTGTTTTTCATTAAATGTAATTTGTTTTGTTCAAAAACAGGAAAAGATCAAAAACAACTGTTCCTCTCTCAACCCTAGGGCTCAAACTCGGCTTTAGTCATGATGATCCTGATTGGCCGGTGTTCACGCTTGGCATATTTGGTTCGATTAAAATGAACTTGTGTGTGATGATGGCTCTGTTAGTGCATGAACGCTGCTTTCTGAACAACAAATTCTGGTGCAGTTCAACATGTACCAGAGAAAGTGTTTATGTGATGTATATAACAAGATGAACTGTTTGACTCCTTTTATATGTGATTTCTAGATTTCTGAGATTTGTGAACTCACCATGTGGACGACCTCAGGATAGATGGGTTCTGTGATGACGTTCCTGTTATGAGTGATGTACTCCACCATCTCGCTGAGAGCCGCCCGCTTCACCTCCTTCCATTTCAGGTCGCTCAGGGGGTCGGACACGAAGTCAAAGAGCACACAACACTGACGCAGTTTCTGCACAAATAACTTCTCCTGCTCGCCGGGGGGAACATCTACAAGAGACATGAGGCGTTACACAACACTACAGGAAAACTCTTTATATTCTCACATATCGTTCAGTATCGGCTCTGTTTTATAACGGATTATAACTGTACTGATGTTCATATGGGCATTCATTCATTCATTCAACAGACACTTTTATTCAGCGTTTTTATGGCAGTGAGAAATGTATAGTTGTCTTTATGAACAGACCCTGCATTAGGAACTCTTGTCACCACACGTGTGTGTTTAAACTCCAGCCGGATTGAAGATAAATAACAGAAACAAAAACCGGAATAACAATAAACTTTGCTACATATTTACACAAAAACTAACAAGAAAATAAAAATGAACGAATTCCAAATAATACTAAGAAAATTAAAGTCTAAACTATCCAAAAATACAAAGAAGCTGTCATGTGCGTCCTACTAAAGGAAATGCATCAAGTAACGCACATTAACACGTCATGCATGTCACATGCGTGTTCACAGTAATAACTATCACTTGTGTGTCATGTGCACCAGCGAAGATTAAACTGAATGCAGCAAACTCTGCAATGCATGCATGTGCTTTTCCTGACACTGTGACATCACTTCCTGTGACATCAATGCTCTTGTTGGTGTAGGGGGATGGGATGCAGTTAAACAGACCAGTTCACTGTAAACACAGCTTTCCACATTCACCCGGGCAACTACCACAACAGCATCACTCAAATCAAACCATCTGAACAGATGTAAAACACAGCCACAGTCTTAACGTCGTAAAGTTGTTAAAAACAACACAAATCTACAATACAGTTGCAAATCAACATGAAGAGCAGCATCAACATTCTTCTGTCTTCACAAATCATTGCATGGCAACCCTGCGCACCGTTCCTTCCCTCCGCCAGACAAACATCTCACCTCTAAAGTGCATCAGGGCCACGGGTTGAAAGGGCCCGTTCGGCCCCGGAGCATCCAGAACCATCTCAGCCTCCTCTTTAGAGCATGTCAACATCTACAGGGCCAAACGCCAGCGACGCGGCTGCCGGCTAAGTTGAGCTGTTAGCCTCCATTTTAGCACAAACACAAGCAGCAGAAAATGAAGCTTCGCTGCTGGAGGGAAGCAACTAGTCAGTGATGTCACCCAACCAGGGGAACAAGCCATTGGCTGAACGGAGTCACATGATCTTAACCAGCAGAGGAGGCTGTGGATTGGCTGGTGGGGATGATAGAGGGCGGGACCTTTAAACGTGATTGGTGCTCGGTTTGCAGAACAGACCCACATGCAGATCTGACAGAATATATTTCACTGTCATCCTCTAAAGATTTAAGAAAGAAGAATAAATCACAGACATGATTCGAGCACTGTAGGGAAAACACAAAACATTTATGAAATACTCCAATGACATTTTATGTGATTGTGTGTTTAAAAAGTCGTAGATTCTAATTTTCTTGATATTAAAGAAAAAAGCTAAATAATGCAATTCTTTTAGTCTTTAAAATCCATTCGAACAGTGTGTGTCAGCTATCTGCATCAACCAAAAGCGTTCACTACACAACTTTACAAGCAAGATGCACATTTGCAATATTTTGATTGCATTGTGAAGTAGGTCTAAAAATAACAGCAGGAAAGAAACACCCTGGACATGACGGATAACACATCAGTATCCTAAAACCTATTGCAGTAAACCAAACAATGTAAAAAAGTATTTTTGTCTGGTTTTCCAGGACAAACACCAAAACATTCCTAAATCAAGAGACAAAATCATATTAGATATTAAGCTTTTTCTGAATCAAGTATCAGAATGAAATGATTAAATCACTTTAATTTTTAAGGGAAAATGTGTTTTAAATATACTCATTCACTTCTGATACTTCTTTCATGTCCTGCTTCTCAAGTAAATGTATTTTAATTTAAGAATGTTTCTGTATTTGTACTGGAAACAAGACTAAGAAAAAAAATTCTCTGCTTCAACTTCACTGCAAATAACAAATATGATGACATAACATTAGTTCAAAATGTCTTCAAGCGAACCGCAGTGAAATGCTGACAGGAAACCACATTTCAACAGCAGATGTGCAGCTGAACACAGAGGAAACAGACCGACTCCATCTTATGTCCTTAACAATCACAACATCATCAACACATTAAATCAAAATAATGATTTACAGAGATCGTTCAATACAGTTATTTCATCATGTTTCTTTCTTTCTTCAGAACACAACAGAAGATATTTTGAAGAATGTCGATAAACAACACTGAACTCCATTGACTTCCATTGTAAGAACACAACTGAGACATTTCTCAAAATATCTTCTGTTGTTTTCCACTGAAGAAAGACATACAGGTTTACAAACACATGAGACATCTCATGGTGGTACATATTCTGTAGGCCTAATCCTTCTTGCTGATGTAAACCAGACAAAAAGTATTAACTGGTAATATCACCCACCGCCTGTTATTCACTATCCAAACACATCCTGACGGATCAAATCAAGCAACATTACAGGCTGAATATTGTGTTGTGTCACGACACCAAATCTAAATGTGTTGTGTTTTGTGTCTCACCTTTGAAGGCAGGCAGTTTCTGAAGTTCTCGATTATTGCTCAGGCTGAATCTGGATGAGCTCTGTCTCTTATCTTTTTTAACCGTGCTTTGAGATGAAGACTGTTTGCCCTTCAGCAGTTGTGTGGTGGGTGGAACGCTGTTACTGCCCTTCTTATTCGAACCCTGATGAAAAAACACAAGTTCTGTATTCTGCTTCAAAACATGATGATGTCCAGACATTCAGTTCAACGTCACCACACATCAACATTATTAAAACAGCAACATATGCTGTTACTTGATCACACGTGTGTTGAACACTTCATAGTCAACATGTCATGTAGTTGGAAAGTCTTTCCAACAGTTTGATAACTTTTAAGTCCCCAGTAGAAGTTAAAGTATTAAAACTATCAAGCAAATTTCACTCATTTTGATTTTTAAACAGTGAAATCTGGTCATTTCTGAGAAACAGACACATATTATGTGAAATGACGACAATAGAATCAGTAAATTTGCACAAACATATATTTGTCTATTATGTGTTTGTCCATGATAGAATCTCTTTGTTATTTTGTGTATCTATAACCATTATTCTATTATATTCTTCAAAATATTTCTACAGTAAATTATGCATTTTGCCCATAACTTTCATTAGTAGCCAGATTTAAAAACACAACCCCACAAAACATCAATAACACACAACTCGAAACACACAGATGAATGACAGGATACATTCAGAAATTGAAATATCAATAAGATGTGGATCAGGAGGATAAATCCCAGCATACAAAAACGAATAAAATATGAAATAAATGTCAAAGATTAAGTGAATAAACACAGTTTAATAGGGATGTGTGGATGTGAATCACCTCATGATCTGAACTCTCTTGTCCTCCACCTTTCGCCACTTTTGCGGACTTCTGTGACTCCTGCGAAACAAACTAAACATTATAAACAATTTCACGCCATGTTTTTATGTGACAAAGTAAATTTTCATTTTGTTTTTAATCATGTTTGCCTCAGAGAGCAGCTCACTGGTCAGCTAGTGTTAGCAGAACGGCTAAAGTACAACAATCCAGAACTGACATAACAAACATGTCAAATGACATGGATTTCATTTCTTAACAAAAGCGTCTGTGTGTGTGTTAAAATGTGTATGAACATATTAAAGAACTGTATGTGCGCACACATGATAAAGCATCGTTAAGAATCTGCTAACCGGCTAAAGTTAGCTTCGCTAACGAAACTCAACCCACTTTACACGCCGTGTATTTAAAGTCTTTTTGAAGTCAACACTGTTTTAAAGGTCGTTCAAAGTGCTCTGATTCACATCTGTGCACGTTTATAATGTGTTGTGTGTTGAACAGATTAAAAAACCACAAAAGGTTTAAGCCGGAGTTAGCGCGTGCATGCTAACGTCTCGAGCTGAGAGTTGAAATACAGTCACTAAAATGCGATCATAAATCCGAGCGTTTTACACTTTTCTCGACTTTTCTTAGCACACAAAACCCAGTGTTGTTTTTCCTCACCTTGTCTTTCTTGTTTTTATTCGGCATGGCATTCATATGTGTGTATGTGTGTGTTTGAGCCTTCAGATGAGCCTGCTGTCAGTAAGAGAGAGTCCGTGTGGATCCTCTCATGTGTCACAAACAGTAAACACATCATAAACACATGCATTCCTTCTCACATACAGTAAATATAAAGACATGACCAGAAGTGTGTGCCAAAACCTCGGTGTGAGTTTATGCATCCACTTCAATTTCAGTTTCATTCCCAACTGTTAATATAATATAAAGCCGTTTTGCACCGCATGAAATATCATACAGTAGGGCTGAATGCATTGTTTATTGTTGGCATGCCATGAAGTATTATGTGTATTGTGTTTATATTACTGTGTTTTATAATGTGCTAAATGCTGCTGCTTTTGTATTTTTGATTGTTAGCTGCCATCTGCTGGACACTCACAAAACTACTGTATGAAGTATTATCTACAGTAAACTTTGATATACTATAGTGTTTTATAGTCATTATTCATGTATGTGTATTCATAGTCATATATGTGGTCATATTTTTCACGTGGTATGATAAAGATTTAATGTTGTTCTAATCAAGTAAATAATCTTAAATTGAACACTATTTGACTATTTTGTTTCATAACTGTGATGTGAACATGTATAACATTATTAAAGATGTCTGGATGATTATTTGTTCATGTTTTGGTAAGAGAGTCACACCTAAGATGACCTGATATGATGAACTTTATTGATATAGTCTCACTGTGTCAACATACAGTATCAGTCTTTAACACTTAAATTAAATGTTGGAATGTTAATAAATACAAAAAAAAAAAAACACAACTTAAATGCAATACAAAAAAAAGGGGTAAAAAGGAATGACATGTGGTCTTCTGAAAGCTTTACCAACAAAAGGGAATGCATTTGAAATTTAGAACACTAGGAATATTCTGAAACACTTTAATTTAGACATAAATCTGAGTACTTTTTACAGAGCTATAAATATAAACTAGCGAGCGTCAACGCTGCGTTCTCAGTCGACCTCCTCCATGCGAGATGTGTCGTCTCCTTCTAATGGTGGCATGTCTTCAGTGGGAGCGGAGCTGGGCTCTTCTGTGGTCAGATCATCCTCATCGATGCCTGCAATGATCAGAAATCTAATTAAAATTCACATTCTAGTGTACATTTTTATATCTATATGCACATGTATACATCTTCATTCCTATATTCATCCTATATTGATCATTCCTATAAGATCTATAGATTCTATACAATATAGAACAAACACATTTTATTCACATCTCTGTTTACCTAAGCCGAGTTTGATCATCCTGTAGATGCGGTTTGAGTGCGTCTGCGGGTCATCCAGTGTGAAGCCAGACGACAGCAGTGCCGTCTCGAACAGCAGGATCACCAGATCTTTCACAGACTTGTCGTTCTTGTCCGCCTCTGCTTTCTGTCTGAGGGTCTCGACGATAGGGTGGTCTGGGTTAATCTCCAGGTGCTTCTTGGCGGCCATGTAGCCCATGGTGGAGTTGTCCCTCAGAGCCTGAGCTTTCATGATTCTCTCCATGTTGGCCGTCCAGCCGTATGTGCTTGTGACAATGCAGCAGGGCGAGGACACCAGACGGTTCGACACGGTGACCTGTGACAGGGACAAACAAGTCAGTTAGCAGCAGTCAGATCAAGAAGAGTCCCTGCAATGTTGTCAGAGTTCAGAGTGAAACTGCTCTTTACCTTCTCAACCTTCTTCTCCAAGATGTCTTTCATGATCTTGCAGAGGTTTTCGAATTTGGCTTTTTTCTCTTCCTGCTTCTTCTTCTCCTCCTCGTCGTCCTCGGGCAGCTCCAAACCCTCCTTGGTCACCGAAACCAGATTCTTGCCATCATACTCTTTCAGCTGTTGCACGCAGTACTCATCGATGGGCTCGATCATGTAGATCACCTCCAGACCGGCTTTACGCAGACGCTCAACAAACGCAGAGTTGGCCACCTGATCTTTGGTCTCACCTGCAGGAGAGGTTTATAAAATAATGACTTATTTTAGTTACACTTAAGTTGTAATGTGTAGTTTGGACTGAGATGCTAACCTGTGATGTAGTAGATGTGCTTCTGGGAGTCCTTCATGCGGGTTACGTAATCTTTGAGGGACACCATCTCATCTCCGGAAGCAGATGTGTAATAGCGAAGCAATTCTGACAATTTCTTCCTGTTCTGAGAGTCCTCGTGAATACCGAGCTACACAGAGAAAATAAAATGTCAAATTCAGATCAAATATCCCCACGTCTGCTCGTGAAAAACAGGATTTAAAGCTGAACATTGCCAGTATCTACATACAAATACAGGCACATCACCCACCTTGATGTTCTTGGAGAACTGCTCGTAGTATTTCTTGTAGTTTTCTTTGTCCTCGGAGAGTTCAGTGAAGAGCTCAAGGCACTTCTTGACCAGGTTCTTGCGGATGACTTTCAGGATCTTGCTCTGTTGAAGCATCTCTCTGGAGATGTTCAGAGGAAGATCTTCAGAGTCCACAACACCCTTAATAAAGTCTGATGAAGAAATATTGAAACATTAAGACAGCTGCAAAACTGATTACATGTTACAGGACAACACTGGTGTACTTACTGAGGTACTCTGGGATAAGCTCATCGCAGTTATCCATGATAAAGACTCTGCGCACATACAGTTTGATGTTATTCTTCTTTTTCTTGTTCTCGAAGAGATCAAAAGGAGCTCTGCGAGGAACGAAGAGCAAGGCGCGGAACTCCAGCTGACCCTCAACTGAGAAGTGCTTCGAGATTAGTGAAAACAAAGTCAGTCTGAAATTCCTGAATGTGTAAACAATACACAATCATTTCTAGAATAAAATACTACCATACTAAACTATTTGAACACTATGCTCATTCTACATACGTCACATTACAAAAAGATTAATTGTGATCTGATTCTGCACAGTTCAGATAGACGCTCACCTTGACAGCCAGGTGATCTTCCCAGTCATTGGTCAGGCTCTTGTAAAATTCGCCGTACTCCTCGCTGGTGATGTCATCGGGGTTGCGGGTCCACAGGGGTTTGGTTTTGTTGAGCTCCTCCTGGTCAATGTATTTCTCCTTGATCTTCTTTTTCTTCTTCTTGTCAGAGCTCTTGTCATCGTGGTCCTCATTGTCCGAGCCTACATCCTCGATCTCAGGCTTGTCCTCGTCTTTCTCTCCCTCCTCTTCTTCTTTTTCCTTTTCTTTCTCCTCCTCAGCTTCATCGTCACTTACCTCTTTGTCACGCTCCTTCTCCACCTGAATAAGACATTGTGATCAGCATTAATGTGATAGTTTGAATATATATATATAGAAACAAATTGTACTAAGTTGATGTCAGTTATTGTTTACACAAAGATAGATATTAGATAGAACCCAAACACAGACTACTTACAAAAAGCGTGATGGGGTAGCCAATAAACTGTGAGTGCTTCTTTACGATCTCTTTGATTCGCCTCTCTTCTATGTTTTCTGTCTGGTCCTCCTTTAAATGTAGGATGACTTTTGTGCCACGGCCAATTGACTCAGCTAAAACAAGTATAAAAAAATACAGCGTTCACATTTAACCCTTCAACAGACCGCGCATCACAGATTCATGAAGAGTGAAACTAGCCACTTACAGCTGTCCACTTTAACTGTGAAAGAACCGCCTGCGGACGACTCCCAAACATACTGTTCATCATCGTTGTGTTTGGTGATAACTGTGACTTTCTCGGCCACCAGGTAAGCAGAATAGAAACCCACTCCAAACTGACCGATCATAGAGATGTCAGCTCCAGCCTGCAGGGCCTCCATGAAAGCCTTTGTGCCAGACTTGGCGATGGTACCCAGGTTATTGATGAGGTCAGCTTTGGTCATACCGATGCCAGTGTCAATGATTGTAAGCGTGCGGTCCTCTTTGTTAGGAATGATTTCAATTTTGAGGTCTTTTCCTGAGTCAAGCTTGCTTGGGTCTGTAAGACTTTCATAGCGGATTTTGTCCAAAGCCTAAAAAGTAGAACAATTTAAGTTGACAATCTAATATGAACAGAAAGTCATTTTGAATCGAGGTTATTCATTTATTCCAACCTTGTCCATGAGTGCATTACCCATAAGAAAGAGATCTTTCTAACGAATTATTTTCAAAATCCGCTAATATTTCATCTTTCATGACACAGTCACGTACATCTGAGGAGTTAGAGATGAGCTCTCTGAGGAAGATCTCTTTATTGGAATAGAAGGTGTTGATGATGAGAGACATCAGCTGAGCGATCTCGGCCTGGAAGGCGAAGGTCTCAGCTTCCTCCTCCATCGGCTGGTCGTGCGCTTCAGGCATCTGTCAAACAACACATAACAAGCAATGAAACACTTGCAGACGCCTCAACATGTCACGTGGTCAACTGTTGCAGCGTCAGACAACCCCACGTGCTCATTTCAGGCTTTAACTCGACAGTAATGATGTAAATCCTATTCTAGATTAACAATATTACCATATTTACGTCAGAAAACCGAACCGTCATTCGGGAAGCGAAAGTACAAACTAAATCACGTGCGCGCCACCTGCAGGCCTGATCGGATATTACGAGCTTCTAGAATCTACTCGTCTCCATGTACATTAACATGGAGAACATCAATTTACTTCTTGCTATATAAACATTCAATAAATGGATGAGACATTATAATGCAATGAATATAGTTTAATAAACCTACATATGTACTCCGCTACTCATAACATAATAAACACTTTTATAGCATTAATATCCTCCATATGGATACATTCACTATCCTGCATTCACTATTTATTCACTGTAATCGTGTATTTAACGCTATAATAACGCAAACATGTCTTTATGATCACGGGCTCGTTTAATCTTGGAAAATCCTCTGAGGTAAAACTCATCCGTTCATTCCACAACCAATTCATTCACTTTACATTTAAGTTACCTCATGGATTTATTTTACAATTATGACAGCTTTAACAGAGAAACTTAATATAGAAACAAAAAAACATTTCAACTTTAAAAGGCATTAGCACGCGTCCCAATGATCCCAGTCGTGATGTGATTTACGTTAACGTTAAGTTACCTCAAGAACATCCTCTCCGGTGAATAAAACGACGATTATCTTCACAAAATGTTCTTTAAAAAAAAAACGACACTTCTGACATGAATAACTTATGACGCCTTTGTTATGATATATTCTTACCTTGAGTGTTGTTGTTGTTAAAGTAAATGCGTTAAAGAGCTGTAAGGTTTCACGCACTGACTCTCGTTGCGAACCGTTACGCCGGTGGCGCTTATATACGCTCACACCGAGCGCTCGAGAACGCGCATTCCAGAATCCTCTCGAATCTTCTCAATGGCGCAAGAGAGGAACTGTGCTGTCAATCATCCACTCGTGTCCAATCACATGTCGTGGACTGAAGCGCGACATTTCTAGAAGTCAAACGACTTAAAGAAAACACACCAGACTCGAGATGATATTTGCTCAATGCTAATTTATTAAAAACGTTTCAGTTAGATTTACAAAAACATTTCATTATAAAAGTTCAGAAAGTTGTGTGCATTTATTTAGACACACACACAAATAAACGGAAAGAAAAGTTGGCTTTTGCTAAGGTACAGTGCGATCCTAAAGCTGGATATAATGCAAAGAATGTGTTTACAAAAACAATAAATTAATCAGTGAATGAACAATTTTGTGGTATCTACACTAAAACTTAGTCGACTTCCTCCATTCTAGAAGTGTCCTCATCGCCTTCCAGAACTGGCATGTCTTCTTCAGCGGGTTGAGTAATATCTTCTACAGCGGAGTCATCGTCATCAATGCCTGAAAAACATCACATTTCATACATTAATTGTTTTCTGTAGTTTAATTTGTGATTAATGAGTTGACTCATGTGATATAAGCTATATAATGTGATGGATGCTTGTGATTGTGATGAACGGTCAAATTAAACATGTCTGCCAAATATTTCATTGATATTTATTGTGTTGTATATAGAGGGTATGAACCCCGTGAACACGCCTGCACACTGAACACAAAACACTGAGCAAAATGACTGCATACAATATCAGGAAACGCAATTCGAGCAACATTTCAGTGTCCAGGAAAACCTGATTTCTTTGTAAGTCATATGGAAGTCGTAAGGATCACTGTCGAGTCCAGCTGCTTGTAATTTCAGCAAATAATTGTGTGTTTTGGTCCTGGTTTCTTTGTTTCTCCTATTCTTCTCAGCCATTTTGCTCAAGGGAGCGTTTCCCTGGACATGTCCCGGAATGTCCACGTTGGAAAGTGACGTCAATGCATACCCTCTATTGGAAGGACTGTCACAAGATTGTGGAAATGACATGAAAGAGCTCATGACTGGCTGCGGTTATCGACACATCATTCAATGCAAATCGGTCAAATATCAGTGCATATAAAGATATAATCTCAAGTGTGATTGACATCTACTCTGTCTTCAAATTGTACAAAGATTTCAGTCGTCCAACTCACCAAGGCCGAGTTTGATCATTCTGTAGATGCGGTTTGAGTGCGTCTGTGGGTCTTCTAAGGTGAATCCAGAGGAAAGCAGAGCGGTTTCAAACAGCAGGATGACCAGATCTTTAACAGCCTTGTCGTTCTTGTCCGCCTCGGCCTTCTCTCTGAGGGTCTCAACGATGGGATGGGCGGGGTTGATCTCTAAATGCTTTTTGGCAGTCATGTAGCCCATGGTGGAGTTGTCCCTCAGAGCCTGAGACTTCATGATTCTCTCCATGTTGGCCGTCCAGCCGTATGTGCTTGTGACAATGCAGCAGGGCGAGGACACCAGACGGTTCGACACGGTGACCTGTGTGAAAACATACTTCAGTGTTTACCTCCATCATTTGATAGTTGTAACTGTTTAACTCAAAACTTTAGCTCGGCATGCTAAGAGCTCGTACCTTCTCTATCTTTTTGTCGAGAATGTCTTTCATGATCTTGCACAGGTTCTCATATTTGGTCTTCAGCTCTTCCTGCGTCTTCTTCTCCTCTTCATCCTCGGGCAGCTCCAAACCCTCCTTGGTCACGGACACCAGATTTTTTCCATCATACTCTTTCAGCTGTTGCACGCAGTACTCATCGATGGGCTCGATCATGTAGATCACCTCCAGACCGGCTTTACGCAGACGCTCAACAAACGCAGAGTTGGCCACCTGATCTTTGGTCTCACCTGCAGGAGAGGTTTATAAAATGATGACTTATTTTTAGTTACACTTAAGTTGTTATGTGTAGTTTGGACTGAGATGCTAACCTGTGATGTAGTAGATGTGCTTCTGGGAGTCCTTCATGCGAGACACATAATCTTTGAGGGACACCATCTCATCTCCGGAAGCAGATGTGTAGTAGCGAAGCAGTTCGGATAGTTTTTTACGGTTCTGAGAGTCTTCGTGGATACCGAGCTAGAGCAAGAAAGTACATTCTAGTTTAAACAGTCTTAAAAATATAATAAGTATTAAGTGCTCAAAAGGGAAACTTACCTTGATGTTCTTGGAGAACTGCTCGTAGTATTTCTTGTAGTTTTCTTTGTCCTCGGAGAGTTCGGTGAAGAGATCAAGGCACTTCTTGACCAGGTTCTTGCGGATGACTTTCAGGATCTTGCTCTGTTGAAGCATCTCTCTGGAGATGTTCAGAGGAAGATCTTCAGAGTCCACAACACCCTTAATAAAGTCTGATGAAGAAAGATTGATTTCGTTAATTTATCCTTTAATTCTCAGTAATGACTAACAGGACTCTTGAGACACTTACTGAGATATTCTGGAATGAGTTCCTCACAGTTGTCCATGATAAAGACTCTGCGCACGTACAGCTTGATGTTATTCCTCTTCTTCTTGTTCTCGAAAAGGTCAAAAGAGGCTCTTCTGGGTACGAACAGCAGAGCACGGAACTCCAGCTGACCCTCAACTGAGAAGTGCTGTCATGACGAACAAGATTCACATCTTCATCATCCAGCCCACAAGTCAACTCTCAACTCTTGAATTATGACTAACACTACTGCTCACCTTGACAGCCAGATGATCCTCCCAATCGTTGCTCAGACTCTTGTAGAACTCGCCGTACTCCTCGTTGGTGATGTCATCAGGGTTACGGGTCCAGATGGGTTTGGTTTTGTTGAGCTCCTGAACATCAGTGTACTTCTCCTTCACCTTCTTCTTCCTCTTGTTCTTTCCGTCTTTGGAGTCTTCGTCCTCATCAGCCCCCAAGTCCTCAATCTTGGGTTTGTCAGCATCATCTCCGGCCACCACCTCCTCTTCCTTTTCTCCTTCTTCAAGGTCAACCTCCTTCTCCCTCTCTTTCTCAACCTGCAATATTTCAATGAGATTTAACTCATGTGTTTGGATAAACATGTTATTCAGGTATAACAGGAGAGACACTTACGAAGAGCGTGATGGGGTAACCGATGAACTGAGAGTGTTTCTTTACAACTTCCTTGATGCGTTTCTCCTCAACATATTCGGATTGGTCCTCTTTAAGGTAGAGGATGACTTTAGTACCACGCCCGATGGGTTCACCTGTCGTGCCAAAGCAAAAGTACAAATCAAGCACAATTATTTAAGGTTTGGCCAGAAGATCCATCTGAACTACATCAAAATTTGCCAAAGCACATACCGAGGTCTGTCTTCACGGTAAAGGAACCACCCGCCGCAGACTCCCAGATGTACTGTTCATCATCGTTGTGTTTGGTGATAACTGTGACTTTCTCGGCCACCAGGTAAGCAGAATAGAAACCCACTCCAAACTGACCGATCATAGAGATGTCAGCTCCAGCCTGCAGGGCCTCCATGAAAGCCTTTGTGCCGGACTTGGCGATGGTACCCAGGTTATTGATGAGGTCAGCTTTGGTCATACCGATGCCAGTGTCAATGACCGTGAGCGTGCGGTCTTTAAGATTCGGGATGAGTTCAATCTTTAGGTCTTTGCACGAGTCAAGTTTGCTCGGGTCTGTCAGGCTCTCATATCTGATCTTGTCCAAAGCCTGTTTGAAAGAAGGAGAGCATGTAAACAACCAACCCAATGAAACCATCACGTTTAGCTTTTTTAGTTCATCTATAAACGTACATCTGAGGAGTTAGAGATGAGCTCTCTGAGGAAGATCTCTTTATTGGAATAGAAGGTGTTGATGATGAGAGACATCAGCTGAGCGATCTCGGCCTGGAAGGCGAAGGTCTCAGCTTCCTCCTCCATCATGGGCTGTGCAGCGTTCTCAGGCATCTGCGTAAAGTGAACAAGCAAACCGTTGTGTGAAATTTCTGAGACATTGTATTCAAAATGAATGCATTATAAATTAAATGGTCACAATTTGAATATTGTGTGTTTTGCTGTTCTTATAAAGGAATAAAAAATAAGTCTATAACTTTTATATTTAAACTGGTTATTAAATGTTAAACATTAATCTTAACTGCTCTCATTTCAGCCAAAATATTCTTCTAAAACTAAAAATAGAATATAACCAATATAATAACTATATACATTATTACAAAAATAGAATAAATCATTTTAAAATGATTGTAATGTTTTACTTTTTTTATTTGAAAAAGTTAATATGATTCATTAAATATATAGCGCATATATTGTTTACTGTTTTAATTTTTATTTCCATCATTGCACAAAATTTTCAGTTCTCAAACAATTTTATTGACTTTTTTAAATTGACGTTTTGTAAATTTCACAAACACCTGTTGAAAAGACAAATCTTTTTTAGTGAATTCTCTGTTGGAGTAATGATAGTGAAGAGACAGCTGATCTTCACTAGGTGTAAAATCACACGCACATGTTCAGCACCTGTCACTGCACATGTCACATGGGAGGGGGGGGGGTGACAGCTTCCATCTCAATGCAGACGACAAACGCTACAATCATTCACCTCAACATATTCTCCTTTATATTCCCTTTTTCTGGTTTTTTTATTTAAATAAATGTAATTCAATAGTCCTCATTTCGAGAAATAAATCCCACTGGGTTCATTGTATTTTCAAACTCTTCCACCTCAGAGACGCACGACTGCAGACATGTGCTCTGAACTCATCGACTCTCAAGTCATATGTAATGTCATTTAAATATTGAAAAAAAATTGAAAAGTTACCGTAATGTATGAACAGAATTCTAGCACACTTCAAATACTTTTAAAAAAAGATGCGCAAATGTAAAATGCAGTATTCTTCTTACCTTGATGATGAGCTTCTATATAAAATGTCTGTACAAAAGGAGTCTTTTAAGTCTTCTGGTGTCTGGAGGTCTCCTCCACTTGAGTTCTTGGAGTTTGTTGATCTGCTGCTTTCGCTTTATCTTTTGAGCCGCGGGCCTTCTTCAGCCTTTATATACTTGCGAGCAACGTTTCTAGAAACTCCCTTTGAGAAAGTTCCAGAAGGAATGCCCACTAGACAGAGAGGGCTAAAGTAAGACCACTGGGCAGTGCAGTGGGTGTCTGGGTGGGGGGTGTCTACTACCATATACTCCATTTGTCCTTTTAGGGGCACAAGAGGTGTCTGTCAATCAGGCCAGGATCTTTCCGGGTGGCACACGGACCTTCCTGATGATGAAATCTCAACAGCTCATTGACAGAATTCACACACAAAAGTCCATTTCCAGTTGTTCCTTCACCTACTTCAACATTCTTACAAGCATGACAGACCGGGCCTGACCTTCTGTTGAGACATTCTGCATCATTGCTTTTGTATGTTGCATCATATTGTATAAAAGCATTAGTGTATGGTCACTAAAGGTGATGTTAACAATCCCCAGCTGACCATATATTCTGATAGAATTTAATATTTTTCCATCTTAATAGAGTCATTTTGTTGTTCTTCAGTTGCAAAAAATCTTCAGTCACAGAAATGGGGTCATATAGAGTCTTACAGATGTCTTAATTTAAATGTGTATTTTTGAGATTTGTGATTTACTGTTTACTGAGAGAGAGAGAGAGAGAGAGAGAGAGAGAGAGAGAGAGAGAGAGAGAGAGAGAGAGAGAGAGAGAGAGAGAGAGAGAGAGAGAGAGAGAGAGAGAGCTCAACTCAATCAGCTCAAATCTGACTGCAAGATATGTCAAGTCCTGTCATGACAAAACCACAACCAGCATAATAGAACAAAACGCTGCACAACACAAACAAACTGACGCTGCACAACACAAACAAACTGACACAACACAACACACACAAACTGACACAACACACACAAACTGACACTATATGACAGGATCCTGTCACTCTCACTGAGAACTTTAATCAATACTTTGCTCTTTTTCTACTTGTATTGATATGTATGTATTGATATGTATATATAGATACTTATATACTTTTATTTTATTTCTATCTTAACCTTGATTTGTACAGAATGTTTATATTTAATTTTCCTGTGCTTTGGCAATGTAAGATTTATTTTATCATGCCAATAAAGCTTCTTTGAATCTTGAGAGAGGTTGCCTTTCTAGAACACATTTGAGATTCACGCTCATATTTAATGTCACTAAAATGATTAGTTAGTTGCGTGATCGGTTTATTTATGAACTACTTATATGACCGCCGATATACTTCCATATTACACAAACATTCTCATTTACATTCTGTTTAGTAAGTAATGGTAACTTACCACATTTTAAACAATCTGAACTTAGGCAACATGATCCCCGTTCTTCATCAATATTATCATTAAAATGTTAAAAAAATGGCTTTTTTAAGAGAAAGTGACTTAAAGAGATAAAGTGATAGTTCACCCAAAAAGAATGCCAGTAACCAAACAGATTTCACCCCCATTGACTCTCATAGTATTTATTTTCCCTACTATGGCGGTAAATGGGGGGGGGGGTTCTAGAAAGGCAATCTCTCTCAAGATTCAAAGAAGCTTTATTGGCATGATAAAATAAATCTTACATTGCCAAAGCACAGGAAAATTAAATATAAACATTCTGTACAAATCTAGGTTAAGATAGAAATAAAATAAAAGTATATAAGTATCTATATATTGGTTACTAACATTCTTCCAAATATCTTTCATCAGAACAAATAAATGTATACAGATTTGAAATGACAAGAAGGTGAGTAAATGATGACAGAATTGTCATTTTTGGGTGAACTTTCCCTGTAACTTAACTTTGAATCAGACGCAAGACGCGAGTCCTCGTGCACTACATCGAGCTTTAGTGGTAACTATTACTCTGTGTAATTTAGTGCTGTTGGCTATAATTTACAATCATTTTTATCGTAGATATCAGCTGTAAAAGTAAAGCTTCGATTACCGCGAGAAACTTCCACGCCACTCAGTCATGCTACCGGCTGGAGCGCGCATCGCGACGCGGTCCCGTGCCGGAGGAGAAGGAAGTGGCCGCGCGTGCTCGTGCGCGAGGCGGAATGAACGCTACTGTCGAAGATGGCGGCGGATGGAGGTGGAAAGGAGACGAATGAGATTAAAACTCAATTCAGCACACGGGAGGGCGTCTACAAACTCCTGCCGAACTCCGAGTACAGTCGACCCAACCGCGTGCCCTTCAATTCGCAGGGCTCGAACCCCGTGAAAGTGTCGTTCGTGAACGTGAACGATCAGTCCGGTAACGGCGAGAGAATCTGCTTCAATGTGGGCCGTGAGCTTTACTTTTACATTTATAAAGGCGTCCGAAAGGTAACGACATGACAGCTTTCATCTGAAACTCACACCTGCGCGTGTCACTATAAGTGTGTTTTACAGCCCACACGTCACTGTTAACGAAGCTTTACATTGTTGTGCACTTTGTGTAAACAATGTTTGCAACACTGATGTATGCAAATGTCACAACACACAATATCACGAGCTGTCAGTGATTTTAGGCGGATTTTGACTCGTGTGTGAAAGATTTGAGGAGGTTTACCTGTTGCATTGAGACTGTGTGGAAATAATGTGCATTATGTTAATGATTATAGTGCATATAAAGAGATTTGTGTACGTTTCATTGCGTTGACATTTAATCGACTGATTTAGTTAAAGTAGTTCACGTTTGTTCATCAGTGTTGCGGTTATGGGACACTTCACCCAAAATATGAAAATTCTGTCATCATTTATTCACTCTCACATAAAAAAGAGTTTCTTTCTTCTTCAGAACACAACATGATATTTTGAAGAATGTTGATAATCATACAACACTGAACTCCATTGACTTCAAAATATCTTCTGTTGTGTTCCACTGAAGAAAGACTCGCACAACCACATGAGGAGGAATACAATTTTTATTTTTGAGTGAACTAAACCTTTTATTTAAAAACTAAAACTCATAATTGTGATTAAATGAAAGGTGTTTAAAAAGTGAAATAGAGAGCAGGACATTCCTATAAATCTGTTTGTTTTAGGCTGCTGACCTGAGCAAACCTATAGACAAGAGGATATATAAGGGAACGCTGCCCACGTGTCACGACTCGAACCCTCTCACAGCCACGGCCGACAGCGTCTCTCTGCTGGTGGGCTTCTCAGCAGGACAGGTTCAGCTCATTGACCCCATCAAAAAAGAAACCAGCAAACTTTTTAATGAAGACGTGAGTGTTTTTTTTGTTTGTTTCACACATTTGACCCAGTTGTGTAGTCGGTGACCTGGATAAGGTTTATTCTGGGTAACCCGCCGTTATGTAAACCGTTATTGCCGAGCAGACACACACAATGTTGTCTTTTACGTGTCTGAATGACTGTGTGTTTCTCTTTTTCGGGTGTTCTGACAGAGACTCATTGACAAGTCACCGGTGTCGTGTCTGAAGTGGGTTCCCGGTTCAGAGAATCTGTTTCTGGTGGCACACGGCGGCGGCTCCATGTATCTCTACAACGTCGAGCACACGTGCGGAACGACGCCGCCACACTACCAGCTCCTGAAGCAAGGAGAAAACTACGCCGTGCACACCAGCAAGAGCAAATCCGCTCGCAATCCTCTCCTCCGCTGGACGGTCGGCGAGGGTGCCGTCAACGAGTTCGCCTTCTCCCCCGACGGCAAGTTTCTGGCCTGCGCCTGTCAGGACGGGTTCCTGCGAGTGTTCTGTTTCGACACGGCCGAGCTCCACGGGACCATGAAGAGTTACTTCGGCGGACTGCTGTGCGTGTGCTGGAGCCCCGACGGGCGCTACGTGGTGACCGGCGGAGAGGACGACCTGGTGACGGTGTGGTCGTTCGCGGACTGCAGGGTCATCGCGCGCGGCCGCGGGCACAAGTCGTGGGTGAGCGTGGTGGCGTTCGATCACTGCATCACCAGCGTCCAGGACTGCGAGGCGCCGGCGGAGTTCAGCGGAAGCGACGAAGACTTCCAGGAGCAGATTCAGTCCAACGGAAGCCGAGAGCGGGCGAACAGCGCTCAGTCCAGACTGTCCAAGAGGAACTCTACAGACGGGCGACCGGTCAGCGTCACGTATCGCTTCGGCTCGGTGGGTCAGGACACCCAGCTGTGCTTGTGGGACCTCACGGAAGATATTCTGTTTCCTCTGTCTAGAACTAGAACTCACACGAATGTCATGACCGCGTCGGGTTCGTGCGGTGATGCGGCCGCTCTCGGCACTAACGGTAACAACAGCGTGAGCAGTAGCGGCAGCAGCGCCCCCTCGAACTCTCTATCGCCCCCCTTGCCCCGTTCAAACAGTTTGCCCCATTCCTCGCCGACAGGGGGCAGCAGTCCCAACAACCACAAGCCCACCAGCATCATGGACAGCGCTTTGATAGCCACGGGCGTCAGCAAATTCGCCACGCTGGCGCTCCACGAAGCGCGCAAGGATCGCCATCCCGAGAAGGACCACAAACGCAATCACAGCATGAGCTACATCGGCAACAAGAGCAGCGAGAAACTCAGCCAGCTGATCGGCACGCGCGCCGCCAAAGCCGACGTCGCCAAGACGCTGGGAACGACCTTGTGTCCTCGCATGGAGGAAATACCTTTACTGGAACCGCTGGTGTGTAAGAAAATCGCTCACGAGCGTCTCACTGTGTTGATCTTCCTGGACGACTGTCTGGTCACGGCCTGTCAGGAGGGGTTCATCTGCACGTGGGCACGGCCCGGAAAAGTGGTGAGTGATATTTGGGTTTTTAACTCGAAATGGACAATAAAACCGTTATGATTATGATTTGTGTTCATACATCTGTAATAAATAAATAATAATACAAATGTTATATATCAGTGAATGAACTTTTAGGATGTTTTCATGTATGTGATTGTTGTGTATTGTTCTTAAATGTTTTTTAAGAAGAAAACATGTATTCGATTATATGTAGTTCGATATGTTTTGTAGTTCGACGAGCTTGTCACTCATTAATGAATGAAAAATAACCTGAAGCTTCCTTCAAGCAAAATTTCCTTTATTTTGACATTTAAACTAATGAAATGATATGAAGAAATGTCCAGATCCTATTTTTTTTTTCCAGAATTAAGGTGATATTAATAATGTCTCGTTTCAGGGCCTTTTGACGTCTCAAAACCCCACAAACTCTCCCAGCGGGACGGTGGTGTAGCTGCTGTGATCTCCAGATGCATCAAAGGTGAAACCTGTCAAGAACATTTCACCCCCAAATCTGAAGAATAAATATAAAGACATTTTTCACCCTTGACCGTAATGTGCAGTTTTATTTCCTAACTATAAGCTTGGTTTTCATAAGGACTTTTTTTGTTTTTTGAGGTGAAATGTGACCTGGATGTTGTCTTGACAGGTTTCATGTGATTCACCTGTAATTGTGTTCAGTATTTACAGTCATATTTCCCTGATTATTGTTTATTTCACTTTGTTCAAATGTTTATTCGCAGAGTGTTTACGTCATTTTGCTCTCTTATGTGTTTTGTTTAAACTGCTGTAGTTTGGTTCATTCCACCGTATGATTCTTGTGTTCAGACACTAGCGTCGTGTTTCCTCACTTGATCACTGATCTCAGAACAGATGTTATGATTTTGCACTGATGATGTTGCAACTGGAACAAACACACGCTGTAAGATACGGAGCGTGACGTCTCCTCCATCAGCGCTGGATGTTGCAATTGTGCTTTAGTTCAAGAGTGAAATGAAGAATATTGTATGCACTAAATCATTAGAAGAAAATGGCTTTATCATTGAGGAGATTTAAAGGACTTGCTGGAAATGCTGTAAAAGTGTAAGAAGAACTAAATATCCTTTCGAACATTTATTTTAATATTGTTTCTGATGAAACGGGTTATTGTACAATGTGTAAATATTGTAAATTAAGGATTTATGACGGATTGGAATATTATGATTATACAAGATAGACATACTTGTATTTCTAATACAGAGGAATTTATAAATATATAAAATAATCTTAAATATGCAGTTTTGTCTCTTCATTTCATTTTACTAACTTTTTTGTTATAATATGTGTTTTCTTGAACAAGGTTTGAATATAGTAAAAATGTTTATATTATAATGCAATTTTACAATTGCAATAGTAGTGTTTTTATATTTTCATTCATAACTCGCATTTCGAGTACCTGCTGTTTTTTTTAATAAAAAACTAACCAAAATACATTTACACTCGTAACACATCACAGATCAAAGCATAGAGTTAATAGCAAAATAAAAAGAAACCAGTTAAGTTTATAACAATTATATTGTTTTTCAAGTCATTATGTTGTTCAAAACTTTATGAGCATTTGATTTATTTGTTACCGCTGAAGTTCGATTGGTCTTGTTTAAGTGATGTTTAAGAAGATTTGCTATTATAACCTTCTGGTGTTCAATCTATGACACAGCAACTACTTTAACTTTCTGTGGGTTTGAGTCACTTTGTACTGAACATCTGTTACAGTGATGCCGTAGAAGAACCACTTTTGGTTCCACAAAGAACCTTTCAGTCAAAGGTCTCTTTCGTACCTTTCAATAATCTGAAGAACATTTTGTGAGACAGAAAGATTTTTCTGTTGTTACACATTCTTTATGGAACCATTTATACAGAAAAGGGTTCTTATGGCATCATTACTACTTTAACCAAACCAATAAACCTATTCTGCCTTTCACAAACCACAACAAATAAGCTTTTCTTTATACAACATGTGTAAGAATGATTTTGGAGAAAGGTGAAAATCTTCTGTGTGTTATATGAAGATGAATCTAGTGTCAGTCGGTCACAGTGACGCTGAACCTCTGTACACATCATTATTTGGCTGAAATATGATCTTACTCCAGCGTAGTCGACTATATTACTTATGATAGACGCGGGTACGTCACTGGCCGACCGCAGTGTTTTCTTCACAGTTGCGTGTGTGAATATCGAGGACACAGCAGATCTGTCACAGGACTAAATGGAAGCTGGTGGAAATAGGACAAAGCATCTATAATGGGCTGAAGAAGGACTGTGAGACAGTCAATGCAATTTTAATGTCTTGCAAAAGCATTCTAATACTCGAGTATGTGTTCAATATGAAGCACAACCTGTAAAACCATCAATCACATTCGAGCAAATATAAAATAGTTCATCTGCATATCAAAAATAGCCCAGAGTTTAGACAGAATGCATTCCAAGTACACACGCAGGTATATAAAGTTCATGCTTTCATATCATACAAACAAATTTAAGTTTGTGAAATGGTACAAAAATCTTCAATAACAGATGTAAGAGTGACTGAGGGCTGGGTGACATAGATTTTGACAGCTTTTACATGGTTTTGTGTTTAAATATATCTGCGATCATCTCTGAACGTCAATATCGTTCTCACCGATACATCGCCCAGGCCTAGCAGCCAAAAATGATTCCAGTTAAATGAGGCGCATAACCACCACATCCAAACGTCACACACTTTTTATTTGGAACATTTCAATAAAACAGGCAATACGAAGAAAGAGTCCATAAAGAATTTGTCAAGGCTTTCAATACAGGATGCAAAAACAAGAAGAAAAGTCATTGTAAGCGAAGGTAGCTCTTGCAGAGCTCGTGGTCCCTGATGTCTCCCCAGCCTCCGTTCTTCACGTGAGGAGCAACACCTTTAGCTCCGGCGGCGGGGAGTCTCTTGGTGATGAGCAGCTGTTTGGGGAACAGCTGGTTCCCGCTGTTCTGCAGAATGTTTTCGATTTTCGTCTTCTGGCCGCTCGGCATGCAGGCCGACTTTTTGTGATGCATGCCGCAATCGCCGGCGTGGAAGACGCGCGGCGCCTCGCTGACCATGACCTTCAGGAAGGTGGGCAGACACGTCACCGTCAGGTGTTGCAGCGACCAGTCCCAGTTGTAGTCGTCGTAGGTGCAGAAGGCGTCCGTGCACCTGAGCAGTTTCTGATAGGCGTCTCTGGTCAGCGCCATGCCCATGTTGTGCTCGGTGGATTTCCACACCTTCACCTCCACCTTGTTGGCTTTGCTGGAATAGCCGACGTGTCCGTAGCTGCCCAGCGAGAGCACGTCGCAGTCGGGACACTGTTCCTTCCTCAGAGACACCATCAGCTTGAGCAGGTGATAGAAGTCGGGAGCGAGGTAGTGATCCTCCTCGATGAGTAACACCAAACCACGGTGGTCCTTCAGAGCTCGGACTCGGTCCCACACGAAATGCATCTTCCACCACCAGTGGTGTTTGGTCTGAGAGAACTTGGCTTCCCGATAGTGGCCGAAGGAGTCGGGGTACTCCGCGTTTATGCAGCCTAACTTTAAGGCATCTTTCTTGGTGATGTCTCTGGGACAGTCTCTCAGATCGTTCCCCGGGAACTCTTGAGGATAGAGCTGGATGCTGAAGGGGAAGAATATCTGGAGGACGAGGCAGAAATCGATGGACGCCACGATCTGGTTGATCTCCGGAGACCAGAAGTCGTGGCTGAAGATCAGAAAGACGTTCTCGATGCCCTTGGCTTTCTTCAGACTGTTCACCAGCAGTCGCAGGTATTCCGGACGGTCGTGAACTTGGACCACGACCACGAGGCCGTCCTTCTGTCGGACTGTGCCGAACTTCTCCTCGTTCCTGAGGGCCTGGTCGAAGTTGAGCTGGAACACGATTCCTCGGTACACTAGGGTGGTGTTATCTACTTCGGCTTTGGGAGGCGGTTGCTTTTCCTGAAGCGTCTCATTGGGAGGTTTCCGCGTGACCGGCAGCGTGACCGGCACCTGACCGCCGCTCCGTTTAACGGTCTCCGTCTCCTTAGGGAAATCGGTGCTCGCCTTCTTCGGCCTTCCGCTGTTCCACACGCCAAATCCACAGATGACCACCACTACGGTTAGTATAACCACCTTTCGCTTGTAAATTCGGAATCTCATGATTCCCTGCGGGGCGGTCGGCGAGTCGATTCTGGAGACGGCCACGGCAGGTTTGCTATCCGAAACAGATCTGCTCCCGCAGACGTGCTGTGGAATCTTAGCATAGAAAATGAAGTGTGTCTCCTCTGGTTTTGGAAAGTAGTAGATGTCAGTTCTGCTTAGAGGCAGACGAGTTTCCTTTTACCACCTGCACAAATAAATGAAAACAACGGCGTTATGAAACACTGGTGACGTTACGTAGTGATGGTGTAAGAATTCACACCAACAGATCAATTCATGTTGAAATTACTGTAAACTGAATTTCATAAGTTTGTTAAGAGTGATGCATAAGATTGTTATTTCTATACTCTCATAGATGAATGAATTTAAAGTCTAGTTAATTTATTGACACAACTCACAGCATTAGTCAGCTAGAACCCAAAGACACACATGTCGAACAGTATTAATGTGTCCCAGTGTTCTCATGAGGGTTCAGACCTACATACTAAACTCTGAGGATTTAACCTGACTGCATGAGCCGCTCATCAAATATTAAAACAGAGAAAATCATGTCTGAGATAATAATACACGCCAATACATAAATGAACCGAGAACAACAAAGAAATATAAAGAAGTATCTCTATAAAACTGTCTCAGGACAGTACCGAGAAATTGAACAAGATTCTGGTGAAATGTTTCTTGTCTCTTAACTGTACGTCTCTCATCTATCACACCAGATAACTGATCACATCATAAATACCCATAATAAACATCTCTTACAACTAAAACAAAATACATACATTTCTATAGATATATACCTGGCATTTTAAGCATTTAAACTGATGAAAGCGCTGATGTTTCTGAATATAAACATTTATATATTCTGAATATATGAGAACAATAAATAAACATCATCACACGCATGTGCAGACAGACACTGTTCAACATTACGGGTCACATACACACGTGTATATTAAATACAAGGCAAATGCAGAGCTTAACAACAGTAAAAACGAGTGAAGTTTAAAAATAAGGAAGTATACAGGAAGCTCGCGCGCGTGCACGTATTGCAGCTGCACGAACCGGAAAAACAAGCCAAACACGCCAAAAGCTTTCATTAGTGTGTAGTTATTGTTGATAGTATTAATATTAGTAATGTGAGATGACAGATAACGGATGTGCTGTTAAATGCATGTGGATGTGTTTGTGTTGTGGCGATGCAGATTGGCTGTCAGTGGTTAGCTCGCGAGCTACAGACTCTTACAGCGGAATAGTGAAGAGCTTCTGCAATCACATTCAGAATAAAAACACAAACAAACAAACAGAGATCAGAAACACTCACCGAACATAAAGTCGTGTAGATCCGAACAGAAGCGCATGTTTATTCGGGTGTGTGTGGTGTGTATTGGGGTGGTGTGTGGGGGGGGGTCTGTGTGTGTGTGTGTGTGTGTGTGTGTGTGTGTGTGTGTGTGTGTGTGTGCGCGCGCGCGCTCCGGGGGCTTCAACAAGCGCGTGATGTCACATTCACAGCATATTTTCATTTCATAAAACACACAATAAAACTCACATTACACCATATTTAGTAACCACAATAACCCTTATGAAAATAAAACGTTTTTATAGTAAAAGTGTATAGTGACCCTGATTGTTTGGAGAATTGCTATTAGTATTAGTTTTACTATAGATATCATGGTATAAATATGGTTACTACAGTAATAGTTATATCGTAATAATTGCAAATGTTTAGGTACAATGGTTTTACTACACATTTTACAGTTAAACAAGGGCATTTCCGTTAGAACAATGTTCTTTTCATTTGTTAGTATAGATTGTCTAAGTCTTCTATTTTATGACCTTTTAGCTTTAAATTCGGGATATTCAAGATATCCAATATTGTGTTTTTATCATTAAATAACACGTTTAATGTTTAATAGGTACCGCCGCCACCTGTACTGCGCCAGTTAACCGCCAGGCGCAGACTCTTCTGTCATCTTGACACTCTACACATTATTTTTTACATCAATCTTGTGTTAAATGTCATCAGTTTTAACAGGCTGGTCAAGGCTGGTTGTACATATTTGCTATTTAAAGCATACAGAAACACAATCTATATTTTTATTGGATATGGTTAGATTTGTAATGCGCCACTAGAGGCGCTGTACGTGATGTCGACGCAGGATGCATTGCGCGCCGTAGAATAAGAGAATAAGAGCGTCTTTTTTTGCGCCTGCGCACAATCGCAGCTTCCTTTTCGACATCCCGATCGAGAGAGACGAGATGGGCCATCAACAGCTCTACTGGAGTCGCCCCAGAAAATTCGGCCCGGGATCCAGATCCTGGTCAGTTCTGCCTCCATAACACGGTTAAAGTGTCGGGCGCGTGAATGCGTTTGATTTGGGTCCGTTTGGATCGTTCGGGTTTGAATTATGAGCTTTAATCATGTGAAGCACATGCGTGATGCTGCAAAGGAACATGGCGCCCAGATCAGACACTGTCCGGTCGGACCGGCCGCTGTTGTGTTTAGAAGTCAGAACGAGTTTATATATTATTAGAATAATTATAAGTGACTGTATTACTTTCAATAACACACGATATAAACGACAAAACAATAGATTTTCTATATGCTGTTTTTTATATGAATTGACTTTGTAAACATGTTTGCGAACCACACATGCCGTAGTTCACGACAAAGATGTATAAAGTCAAATTCTGTTATAGTATATTGTCTTTCTGCACACACAGAGATTAGTTACTTGTATTTGCATTTGTAAAATATTATGAAGATTGTGTTTTAAACACTTTTATGTCTTTGTGGAAAGTGTTTCCACTAATTGATGCTACATAAATAAATTGGCTCACGTGAATGGCTGATATTCGTTTATCCTTGCAGCATTAAAGATAAATGTGTAAAACTTCTTATGGAAATCTGTAGAGAAAGTGAATATATTTATACATACGTTTTCTACACTGACGTCAATCATTTGTTTTATTTGGCTCCCAGTTTTAGTATTTACTTCAATAAACATTTTCAAGTTTTTGTGCATCTCTAACCTGTTGTGTTGTTTTCCATGCAGCCGGGTGTGTGCTAACAGACATGGTCTGATCCGCAAGTATGGACTCAATATGTGCCGTCAGTGCTTCAGACAGTACGCTAAAGATATCGGCTTTGTGAAGGCAAGTGTTTCAGCTGTAATTGTGATGTTCATTGAGTAAATGTGTTTCTAAAACAAGTGTTTAACTGATTCTCTCTCTTACTCTAGCTGGACTAAAGGTGTGAGGACGGCTGAACTTCTGTGATGTGGAGTCAACATCCTCCCAGGTGTAAAGCCTGACATCATGAAGTTGTTTTGGAAAATTCAATAAATATTGTTTGTTTTCCTGTACAAATGTGCATTGTGTTTTTATTGGTCATGGGTCGTGATGGGAACACAAATGATGTAAAACTGTTTTTGATGCAGAAACTTAAGTATAGACTAGCCCAGTGGCTCCCAAACGGTGTCATTCCTTCATGCATCTAGACGGGCGTAATCTAACTCAAGACTTTGAAATGTAAGGAAAGAAATGCATTTTTCTTTTACTTGAGAATTGGTTTTATTTGCCTTAAATTGGAATTGCAGTCCTAATATCCTTTGAAAACGCTAAACTGTTGTTTTAGTTTCATTTGCTGCAACAGCCAGTTGGCTGATCCACCGTTTAAAAACTTGTTTCTTTTTTGTTGTCTGTAGAACCTTTTGTTCTTCTGTGGATGTTATAGGTACTTCTATGGCATCGTGTAGTAAATATTATTGTAAAAAATCAATTGTACCGTTGTTTATTTCATTTATCTTATTTATATAGCACATTTAAAAACGACTCATGTTGGTCAAAGTGCTTTACAATAAGACAAATTGAGATCGCATAAAACATGAAACAACATGACAAAACATTGAAAAATAACACTATCTCTCCCCAAAAGCCTGAGCAAGATGATGTCTTTTTTAAGAGAACTTTAAAATGGTCTAAAGATGTATAGCATCTAATTTCTAGGGGCCACAACTGAAAAGGCACGGTCTCCTTTGGATTTTAAGTGGGATTTTGGGACTTTTAATAGCAGTTTCTTTGATGACCTCGGTGGCCGTGTTGTGGAATACAATTGGATCATGTCCGAGATATATTCAGGATCTAGACTATGTAAAGCTTTAAACACATACAGTAGAGCCTTAAATTGGTCTATAATGTACAGGCAGCCTGGCTAACACTGGGGAAACACTAAACGTTTATTTTAGCAATATTTCTTAAATGGAAATATCCTGCCTTGACCACAGAGTTTACCTCCTTATCGAATTTAAGCTCAGAATCGAAGACTACTCCCAAGTTTCTAACTTGCTTATGCCGACTTATAACAATAGAACCCAATTCAGATAACGCATGTACAGATAATGTAATCAAACCAAATATTAGGCATTGTGTTTCAGCTTCATTCAATTGTAAAAAATTCTGAGATAACCATAACTTAATCTCATGATAGCGAATCATTAAATCACCTAGCTATAGGCGAGATAAATTGTGCATCGTCTGCATAAAAGTGATATGCAACATGGAATTTACGACAAATAAAACCAAGTGGAATCATATAAAGAAAATAAAATGGGGTCAAGAATTGATCCCTGGGGAACCCCACAACAAGAAGCTGCAGGGTCAGAGAAGTGGTTACCCAACTAAACTTATTTTAAGTAATCACGGAATCACTATTTATGTGTAGTACAAATAGTCTGAAGGGAAATGATTAAAACAATGAAAATAGAGTCTGAAAAAGAAAACTAGGTTTAGAAAACTGTTGTATGATGTTGAATATGATGAATTGAAAACACGCTGTTGTGAAGGAAAACATCACTGAATGTCAGTTGTGTTGTGATCAGATTTAAAAGTGTTTGTCATCACTGAGGGAATAGAAACCGATTAAAATCGCTCGACGAGGATGGGATTCGAACCCACGCGTGCAGAGCACAATGGATTAGCAGTCCATCGCCTTAACCACTCGGCCACCTCGTCCTGTTACACCACCCCTCTGTCACAACATCATCCCGACGTAACCCTAATTCACCTATAAACCTGACATGAACGTCATATGTATGGTTGAGGATTGTCAGTTAAATCCAGAAAAACCGCAGCTTGCCCGGTCCAATATGGCGGAGCGCTCAATGCCTGACCGGCACCTGCTGGTCACGAGCGGAAGTACATCAACACGAGGACGTGAATTACTTCCGAGGACACAGAGCGGCCAAATCCAGCCTATATTACAGGTCAAATAATATTTACAGTTTTCTGTAGATCGGATGATGATAATAAGGATTAAGAACTCGCAGTCATATGTTTTGTATTATTAAATTAAACAATCACAGACTCGCGGAGAGTCGCGAGGAGGAGAAACTACAGCAGAGTCGATGAGACTGAAGGTAAAGAATCATCCTCACATTTCTTTTTTCAAACAAATGAATGCGTTATCCTTTAAATAAACGTGCATTGATTTTATATTGTGGAAATGTGCCACACGTTACAGGTATTGATTAAAATGAGCAGTTGTATACCTTGTTTTTACCATGATATTTAGACAGAATTGTTTCAGATGTGGAGGAATCTGCCTGATTTTCAATACAGCTTTAACAGTCGAAGTTGTACCCAACACTTACAGAAATAACATAGTGTTTTCATTAATAGAGATCATGTTTATTTTGAGTCTGTTGTTGGTCAGTGATCATGGCTGAAGATCCCCAGAGAAACTTCCGCTCGGCGTATTATGAGAAAGTGGGATTCAGAGGTGTGGAGGAGAAGAGATCTCTGGAGATTCTGCTGAAGGACAATCCACTGGGTAACATCACATGTGATCAATAACAAGCATCACAACATCACTGATGTCATTGATTTCATTACATTTACAGTTTGCATTTGCTAGACACTTTTATACAAAGTGATTTACGGAGCTTTCAAAGTTCACATTTTATACATTTAATTCAGAACCGCCAGCATCATGATGATGAACACGTGAGGTTCAGTTGTGTTGTGTTTTTAACGTTTTTAATCTCTGTTTCAGATGTGGAGAAGTTGAGCACATTCAGTCAGAGGTTTCCACTGCCGTCCATGTACAGGATACATGTGTGGAAAGTCTTATTGGGTGACATTTAGCTTCTTTTTTACTTAATAAATGCAATAGTTTGTTTTATTGATGATGTATTTTTCCAGTTCACAACTCCCCATTTTCACAAAAACTACATAATGCAACAAAAATGCACACGTTATACTTATTTGCACACTTTATACTTATTTGCACACTTTATACTTATTTGCACACTTTATACTTATTGCACACGTTATACTTATTTGCACACTTTATACTTATTGCACACTTTATACTTATTTGCACACTTTATACTTATTTGCACACTTTATACTTATTTGCACACTTTATACTTATTTGCACACTTTATACTTATTTGCACACTTTATGCTTATTTGCACACTTTATGCTTATTTGCACACTTTATACTTATTTGCACACTTTATGCTTATTTGCACACTTTATACTTATTTGCACACTTTATACTTATTGCACACTTTATACTTATTTGCACACTTTATACTTATTGCACACTTTATACTTATTTGCACACTTTATACTTATTTGCACACTTTATACTTATTTGCACACTTTATACTTATTTGCACACTTTATACTTATTGCACACTTTATACTTATTTGCACACTTTATACTTATTTGCACACTTTATACTTATTTGCACACTTTATACTTATTTGCACTTCTGGTTAGACCTAAACTACATTTCGTTGCCTTGTACTTGTACATGTGTAATGACAATAAAGTTGAATCTAATCTAATCTAATCTAAAAAGTTTCTGATACGTGTTTTGTTCAAGATCAAGATAATCTGAATAAGTTATTTATTGGTTCAGCATAAACTTGTTCTAATAAACCGATTCGTATCACTACCTTGTTGAATGTCCACATGATGTCCTGGTTTCCTGTCATTGGCTCAGAAACATCACATGATATAAACAGATTTGTGTTGGTATGTCTGCAGGTATATTACCTCCTCACACTGACTCTCACGCTCTGGTTTCTCGATATCGTGTCGAGCAGTTTGAAGACGTCAGTGCGGCTTTGACGGCTATGAGGTTTGTGAACGCCGTCACGTCCCCTATGGAACTTTACCTCCGGATGTATCAGCTGGAGATCCAACAGCTTCCCAGAAGATCTGAGCTGAGATCTCCTGTGAGTATTTGCCTCCTCTGTGTTTATATTCTCACGTCCCAGAAGGCCTCTGAGTTGTTTTTCTTCAGGACGAGGGGCATGAAAATTTCCTGGCTGTCGCCCGGGCGATGGAGGAGATCGTAGATGATCCTGTGGACTGCTATTGGCTGATCAAGTGCTTTGTCAATCAGTTTCATCATAAGTTTGGAGACTCGATACCTCACCTGGTAAGTGTGCACGAGTTACAGGAACAAGATTCACAAAACATTCTTAAGAAGAAGAAAAGTTAGGAAGAGTTTCATGATGAGGATTTTCACATTAATCTCTCTTTCAGCCCAAGAGTTTGGAGCATTTCTTGTCTCAGGAGGACAGCTGTCTGTTGGCTCATCTGAAGGCGTCTGGATGTCTGGGTTCACTTCCGTACTGTCTGTGGTTCAGACGCTGTTTCGCCGGCTGTCTACCAGAGTCCAGTCTACAGAGGTTAAACCGCTCTCTCTTCATGAAAATCAGATTAAGACCAAAAATAAGACTTGTTAAATTCATCAGATTGTCTGAATGACTGAATATATATATATATATATATATATACACTACCAGTCAAAAGCTTGGAAACAATCTTTCTTTATTTTTCCCCCACATTTTAGAATAATAGTAAAACCATTGAATAACACATTTGTAACTGAGGGAATTACGTTGTGACTAAAAGCATTAAAAACACATAAACTCTACGTTGTATTTTAGCATCTTTAAAGTAGTAAAATAGTTATACTTTTAGTATTTTATCATTCAGCTTCTTGAGATCTCAATCTGTGAAGCTTTATAAACATTATTGAAGGAATTTCCATCTATGCTGGACTCTTATTGGCTGCTTTTAATTCATTATTTGATTCAAGTTTATTTTTTTTAAATAAAAATTGAGTTTCCTAATGTAATAAATTTGATTAATTTCATATTTTTGTCTACACAAGTAATTTCAAACATTGAAACACACACCTTCATATTAAAATATTTTTAAGATCATGGGAAACATTTTTGTGAAGAGTTTCCAAACTTTTAACTGGTAGTGTATATAAATATATATATAATATAACATACAGAAAACACTATGATCAAAAGTTGAGCATGTTCTGATTGGCTGATTGATTTTGCTGTCGTGTGATTGGCTGACAGGGTTTGGGATAAAGTGATCAGTGGATCCTGTAAGATTTTGGTGTTTGTTGCTGTTGAGATTCTGCTCAGTTATAAGATCATGCTGATGGGGATGAATCACCCTGACGGAGTCTTCAACTTCCTGTCTAATGTGAGTACACGCGTGTGTTGTGCCAGACGTGTGCAGCATTCATGATTTCATCTTCATTACCACAAGCAAATGTTTTAAATTATGTCTTAAAATGTGCTGTTCCTGGATAGGTTTCAAGTATTTGTATCGTTCCTGTTTAAATGGTTCTTTCTGTATTTTTGCTGAAGCAACTTCTCATTTTCTCTCCACAGATGCCACAGGAAAATACAGACGCTATAGTGACAAAAGCCATCGACCTGTGGCACAAGTACTGCGGGACGCCCATGCATTCTGTTTAATATCACCGATGGTTCTCTGAGGAAACACAAAGACTCACAGCTGTGTGTGTGTGTATATATGTGTGTGTGTGCACTTCTTTTTTTTATTAGGTTCCTTTACATCAGGATCTGCATACATCATTCAGGAGTGACAGTACATTACATAACATGCACGTTCTGCTCTCTTCCCCGATCATCTGAGCTGATAGCAGCACAAGAGCCGAACGTTCAACTAAAAAATAAACACATCGATCACGATCAGTCAAAACATGAGCACTTCTGATATTATTTCACATTTGTGTGTTTGCGTGTGAGAATCTGTCACACGTTTGATTGTAAAGATTGAGTTCTGTGTGAGTTCTGTAAGAAAAGAGCTGATGGGTTTATGTAAACGGTTTCACGTTTGGTGGAATTATCGTTGCCTTTACGTTCAGTATCAAAGTCTGTTAAAAATAGAATTATCAACATAAAAATGGTCACGTGTGTTGCAGTTTCTGTGATCACTGAAAATAAAAACATAACAGATTATTGTGACAGTTTTGGTTTCATTTTGGCAAACGTGCACCCTACAGTCAGAGCGCAGGGAACCTCGACTTCCTCTGAGAACACACGGAGACGACAATAAAGATCTGAAAACAACACATTTAAACACATTATTGCTCTGCTGTCACTCAACACTGGTTTGGATTTATTCTTGTGAAAAGAAATAGAACATAAAACACAGAAAGGTCATCATTTAATAATGTTGCTCAAGCTTAATAAAAGTCTCTTTATATCTTTAAAGTCGTGAAATTGTATTTCTGCTGAATTAGAAATCGAAAACCCAACAGACCTCAAAAATAAAATAAGATCACATACGACTGACCGACATCAGTTCTAAAATGTTTTATACACAAACAGTTTTCTCATTCCTCTCCAGCGGCTCTCGAATCTTTTCCATCTCAACAGTGAGGATCTGCCAGCCGACGCCAGCCGAGATTCCCGGATGATGGGGACTCGGGATCGGTTGCTCTAAGTTGAATCCGAGCGACGCTTTTATCTGTTGTGATTCCTGATTCAAGTTCAGAGTCTCATCATATCAAACAGCTTCATATAAGCGTTCAGGAACTCAGATCTTCAGTTACGGTCGATG
Source organism: Oreonectes daqikongensis (assembly GCA_026939265.1). Taxonomy (NCBI): domain Eukaryota; kingdom Metazoa; phylum Chordata; class Actinopteri; order Cypriniformes; family Nemacheilidae; genus Oreonectes; species Oreonectes daqikongensis. The sequence goes on from JAOTQM010000651.1 coordinate 142,056, forward strand.
AAACCTTAAAAACACAGACATAAAGATCAACTGTTCAGTTATTGAACAATTTTTGAAGGATAAAAAATCTCAAATATAATAAATAGTTTTTACTATTATACACAACGTTGATAAGACTCGATGACCAGGTGATTTTCCAAATTAGTTGGCGATTATTGGAAGGAAATAATAATAAATGATAGGAATAACATAATATTAATTATAAAGTGCAAATAATGTTTGAAATACTACTAGCACAATATACACTACAAAAAGAGATTCTGTGAAATAAAATCATAACATTTTCACAACCCATTCATCACTCTCTCACCTTCACATCAAAAACACTTTTATTTGTGTGGTTTTTTATCTTGAGCCACAGATTAATAACATTAGTGCTGAATCTGACAGGAATAATGTGTTTCGTTAAGAACTCAGTAAAATCACTAAGATCATGTCATGAATACACTGCAAAAAATAACTTTCTGTTTTCTAGTACAAATGTCAAAAGATTCTTCAATCAAGACGCAAAAGGACCTAAGAATATAAGTTAAAGACATTAAATTTAAGTACATTTGTGCTTAAAACAAGCAGAAAAAATTGCCAATGGGGTAAGAAAAAAACAACAACCTTGAATTAAGTTGAACCTTTTTCTTAGTCACTAAATTCAAGATTATTTTTCTTACCCCATTGGCAGATGTTTTTCTTGTTTTAAGCACAAATTCACACAAATTTGATATTTTGTTTGTCTAAAAACAAGACTTATATTCTCAGGTTATTTTGCTCATCAAGAAAATGCAAATGTTTTGACATTTTTACTGGAAATCAAGACAAACATACTAAGTAAGAAAGTCATTTTTATACCTGTCAGCTAAAATCATTGCATACTACTGCACATACAAACACTACTCAGTGTAGTGTATACTGTGTAGTACACAAGTACAACATTCTGCATCAGCCATTTGTTCTCATCACAGTCGTCATGTTTAAAATGAAAGACTAGCATACTGCATACTGCACAGCAAATCCTGAATACTAGTGTTTGTATAGAAAAGTAATGAAACAGTTTAGTGATGAAGTTTTATATTAAGTGGGAAAAAGATGCATCATCTAAGTATTTAAGTGTAGTATATAGAGTTCGGTTACACTTTATTTTAAGGTGTCCATGTTACAGTGTACTTATACATTTAAGTACTGAGTAATAATAATTAACTACATGTATTTACTATAGGGTTAGGATGAAGGTGTGGTTTTAGGTTAGTTGCATGTAATTATGCCTAATTTATAGTATGTAACATGCGTAAAGTGTTACCAAAAGATCTTTAAATACTGTTGACAATATACACGAAGCACAAAACCAGTATGATGATGTCAGATATGTGTGTGTTTGATCACCTGGTTAGATGTCGACTGGACTCGTGTACCTCCATCTCTGTGCTCTTGAACTCATTGAGTTCTTTACGTATGGCAGCCTGTGAGCGACACAAACACCAGATGTTAGCCGTGCAATGGCAACTTTATGACATATATATATATATATATATATATATATATATATATATATGTTTATAAAGTCGACAGAAACAGAATGTTGGGCGGGATGTCAGGAGTTGTTTAAATGAGTGTTGCATACTTGCAGAAAAAGTGACAGAAGAGTCTATTTTACAATGAAAAATAATCTTTCATTATCAGAGAACACTGCAAAAAAATCACTTTCTTGCTTAGTATTTTTGTCTCGTTTTCCAGTAATTCTTGAAACAAGATGCATTTTATTTATAAGCCAAAGGACCTAAGAAAATAAGTCTTGTTTTAAGGCAAAACAAAAAAAAGAAATTTAAGTAAATTTGTGCTTAAAACAAGCAAAAAAAATCTGCCAATAGATTAAGAAAAATAATCTTGAATTTAGTGACTAAGAAAAAGGTCAAACTTAATTCAAGTTTTTTTTTCTTGCCCCATTGGCAGATTTTTTGTGTGCTTGTTTTAAGCACAAATGTACTTAAATCTCTAAGTAAATAAAAGTAAAAACAAGGTCATTTTGCTCATCAATAAAATGCATCTGGATTCAAGAATGTTTAGACGTTTGTACTGAAGAACAAGACAAAAATACTAAGTAAGAAAGTCATTTTTTGCACTTGTTAAAGCAGGAGAACCTTATCGGCAGCAGTGAGACGCGTCCAGGGTTTATCGGCCCGCCGGTCGTAATCCTGAGCTTCCGCCACTTCCACATAATCACTGAAGCGGATGAGAATTTTGGCCTCTCTGAGCTCCTCTACGGTCGGCCTCTGACTCAACTACACAAACACACAAAAACAGATGTTCAGTGTTGTATTTCCTACAGTAAATGTTCGTTGGTGATTTTTTGCACACGAAATAATAAAAGAGGATTGCATGCACCTCAGTGTTTAATGCTTTATAAGATATGAATCTGATAAGTATTGAGTTTCTACACACACACACACACACACACACACACACACACACACACACACACACACACACACACACACACACACACACACACACACACACAGTACGGTTGTTGTGTAATTCTAATGTAATCTGTGGTGTTGCTATAGGAACGGTGTTCAGAAAGCCCTGAAAGCTCGGCTCACCTTCCTCGAGAGTCTTTTCTTCAGCTCTCGTTTCTCCTCCAGTTCCTCTTGTTCGTTCCGAGCTGAACGACAGACATCAAACACAGTAGAGTACATTTACAGCGCTGTAGAAAAACACCTGCACTTCACTCTTTCATTTGAATATTTCATCAACGTGATGACATACGTTTAAGAATGTTCCTCTGTTCCAGTTCTTCTGCTGAAGGTCTCTGACTGAGTCGACTGAAGACACAAAGATTCTCATCAGTAATCAGATCACCAATCAAACATCTCACTTGTGTCTCCTTTAAGTCTTGGATGTTTCTCTTAAAATTGCTTATAGCAGAAATAAAAGAGAATGAAATGAGCGTGTAAGTGTTGAGACACATGAAGAGTCTGGAGGTGGAAATGAATGTAGATTGTAGAGGTGAAATAATGTGGATTTGATGAGTTCATACTGAGATCTTTAATAATATTGACTTTTCATTACAGACGAGCTCAGTTTGAGACGTTGTTGACATTCTGTAAGTTCTGACGTCTAGAACTCATCTGTATTTCTCACGAGGAGGTTGAAAGTTGTGTGTTATTGATGTGAATTGTGTGTTGTTGTTCTGACCGGGTGAGTTTGGTGCCGATCTGTTGTCTGGATTCGAGTCTCTCCTGATCCGTCATCATGGGAAGAATATTCTTATCCTCCAGTTCTCTCTTTGACGGACGATTACTCAGTTTGATCGCCAACGAATCTTTACGCAAGATCCTTAAAGCAAGCGTACCTGCAAACACACACATTTACTTACTGTATACACAGCAAACCCTAAGAGAACAAGAACTTTATTTACTTGTTATATAGCGTTTGTACTGAGACGGTCTCAAAATGAGCTTTTGGATACATACAGTATTCACATAAAAGCATTTGGGTTTTATTTCATTTGCTTTCTTGTTTAGTGTTTTTAGTCACATTTGACCTGATGTACAGACAAAATAAATTCAATAAAATTTACACATCAATGACGTGATGCACTGCTGTATAGACATACTTGTAAACAAAGAGTCGTCGTCATCTTCTTCTTCCTCGTCCTCTTCATCACACGTGTGTGTGCTGTACGTGTGTGTGATCAGTGTGTGTGTGACGGCTGGTGATGGGTGCATAGAGTCTCGGTTCTCTTTCTCCTCCTCCATCTCCACCAGAACAGATGGAACCGCCTGCAGAACAGAACTACACGCACACACACGCACGCAGCAGTCACACACACACATTATGACAATGTATACTGTACGAACTGTATATGGCATGTGTCTGTGTTTTCCTAAATGAGTGTGTGTGCGCGTGTGTGAGTGTGTGTGCGCGTGTGAGTGTGTGTGCGAGCGTGTGTGCGCGTGTGAGTGCATGCGTGCGTGCGTGTGCGAGCGTGTGTGCGCGTGTGAGTGCATGCGTGCGTGCGTGTGCGAGCGTGTGTGTGAGCGTGTGTGCGAGCATGTGTGTGCGCGCGTGTGTGTGTGTGCGTGTGTGTGCATGCGTGCGTGCGCGAGCGTGTGTGTGTGCGAGTGTGTGCGAGCGTGTGTGTGCGCGTGTGTGTGCGCGAGCGTGTGTGTGCGAGCGTGTGTGTGTGCGCGAGCGTGTGTGTGCGAGCGTGTGTGTGCGAGCGTGTGTGTGTGCGAGCGTGTGTGTGCGAGCGTGTGTGTGTGTGAGCGTGTGTGTGTGTGTGAGCGTGTGTGTGCGAGCGTGTGTGTGCGAGCGTGTGTGTGTGTGAGCGTGTGTGTGCGAGCGTGTGTGTGAGCGTGTGTGTGCGAGCGTGTGTGTGTGCGAGCGTGTTCTCACCTCTCCAGTCTCTGCATGGTGAGCGCGAGGGTTTTATTGAGTTCCTCTATGATGCGGCTGGGCGGGTGCAGTGACAGAGGGATGGTTGCGTACTGCTGCGGGTGCGAGCGCATCAGTGTGCGCGTGCCCTGTGACGGCAGACATTTGAGTGGAAATGAAGGTGCGGGCTCACAAATCAACACTTTCTTTGGAGGAAGAGGTGGCGACAGCTTAGCGAGCGTTTCTAAGAAGAAAAAGAGACACAAAATGAGTTTCTTCAAAAACCTTGCTGTTGTGTTGCTGTATCTTTAAGACTTGAATGACCTCAGTTATGATCTATGTGCAAGAATATCCTGCCGTGATGATAAGACAAAAAAATACCAAAATATGTGAATAATATTTGATGTTCAGTTTGACTGAGCGTGAGTTGTGTTCACCTGTCAGGTGGTTGGGTATTCTGCTGTATGGCTTTGGCGGTAAGGCAGGTGGCTGTTTTAGTGTCGCCGGTCTCACGTGCGTGATGTCAGCGCTGTCGCTCGGCACGGGTTTCACAGAGGGCGGAGCTTGAGATGGCTTTGAGACGAGACACGTCACGGCGTCTCCAGACGACAGCGCTTCTGAGAAGGAAACTACAGGAGGAGATGATGATGTTGGTTCATGTTCGGTGTGTTTTTATTTGTGTGAATCATTCACGAGTCGTACCTGTGAGGTCTGTAGATTCCAACACAGGACTCATGATGGTCTGTCTGTCCACATCACTGACACTCACGTCCTCTACACACACACACACACACACACACACACACACACACACATTTTACACTTATTTCTATTTATTATTCAATGTATTTTCAGCATTATTATTAACGTTTGACTGACCTTTCTCAAACACCTCTTTCAACACTCCTCTCTTGATCAGCTCTTCTCTGCTCTGACGGCTCGACATCTTCCTCTCCAGTACTAACACAAACACATCATCATCATCATCATCATCATCATCATACAGTAGCGTGTACAGTACATGTACAGTATTTTACAGCATGCGTGTACCGGCAGACGTCTGTTTGAAATTGTCGCTCTTTTTCTTTCTCCATTTCCACGGTTTAAAGAGCCGCCCCAGACTGGCCAGTTTACTCCGCCGGCGGATCGGAGGCGTGTGTGTCCCGGGCACCAGAGAATCCGACCGCATCGCCGCCAGACGCTCCGCCCCCTCCGCTGACAGACAGGGAGAGACACAACAATGATCATTCAGCAGAATAACAATGAAGATTGAGGATATTTGATAAATGAAACAGCAGAAATCTATAAAATCACGACATTGGAAAAACCTTTCAACAATCTTCATACATTTCCATTTGCTTTTCCATTCTGTCGTACACAAGTTTAGATGATTTTAGACATTTTTGTTACGTTAGCAACACAGATTAAAGAACAAGAAACCTTCTATGATGTCATTGATTTTATTTTGAGATGAAGGAAATCAGAAGAGAGAGAGAGAGAGAGAGAGAGAGAGAGAGAGAGAGAGAGAGAGAGAGAGAGAGAGAGAGAGAGAGAGAGAGAGAGAGAGAGAGAGAGAGAGAGACATTACAAACAGGTCAGCAGGTAATGGAAAGAGTCATGCTTTATTTTCCAGCATTAGATCAGATCCTCCACTAAACACTTACACATGTACACACGTACACACAAACTACTGGAGTGAAATAAACACACAACACAACAACACTAACAGAATAAGAGCAGATCTGCACACATTGATCTCTGTACTGTATGTACATATTAAGACACTGAGTTTGTGAGAACGAAGTTGGTTGGTTTATGACACATGAACACATCTCTCAACAATAACCACTGCTTATGTTTTCACTGACTGCATTCATAAAACATGATTTTATGTGTTTTACATAAACATTAAACATACATCAAGTTTCCCAAGGATCAGACATCATGCACTCCTTTTTTCTCTTTTGTATAATCGATAGAAATGATGTCATAGTGGCCGTGATAAAGTAATCCTAACATTTGTTTTATTATTACTTTCACACTGAAAATTAAAGCATGCATGGCCAATTCCAGCATTAGTTCATAATTAACATATAAACTCTCAGAGGAAGCATTTATTACCAATATATTGAACCACTTCTTTATATTGTCCTAAAATATCATTCTATGCACAAGTTTTCTACTTAAAACAGAAAAAATTAAATGTACAAACCAGAAGCGAAACTACCCAACAAATGGAGAAGGGGTGACCTTAAAATTATACTATACTATAAAATTATATTTTTAATTTTCATGTGCCCATTTACAAGGAATATGGACCATCATGGATGAGATGATTTTTAAACCTCCAAAACAAAATGTAAAAATACATTTCACTGCTGTCCTTGTATCTCCATATTTCGTGATTTTTATTTTTCGCATGAATCATTATTATTACTCACCCTTTATGTTTGTCTCTGGGTTCTGCAAATATCTAACCAATACAAAGTATGAAAAAGTGCTAGTCAACTTTGACAATTATTTATTTAATCGTTTAAAAACTGTTTTATTTCCATCTCATTAAAAACAGCACATTTGGACATCCGAGGTTTCAAAAGGACAGTAACGATTTAATATTTGTAACATTTGTAATGTCACGAAAAAATAGGCCAAAATAACCTTTATGAAAATTAACCATGTTTTTTTTTGTTTTAGTTTTTCTGTGCATTAATGACTATTGATGTTTTACTACAGTAAATATGTTTTAATTGTAGTAAAAACCATGTTAACCATAATAATATCATGATCATGACAATGAGATTCACGAGCTCATCACTCACCGTCCCGGATGTCATTCCCGCGGCTGCAGTTACTGCAGATGTGCTTGATATGGCCCGAGATCACAAACGGCGTGTTGTTGTTACCGGGGGCGGCCGGTTGCCGCAGCTTCACCAAATTAAACGCTCTCCGTTTACGCGGTTTCTCCACAGATGATGACGATGATAACGATGATGAAGGTGAGCCGTCCTCCCGTAACCGAGATGTGATCCAGGTCCCGTGCGCTCCCGTGAACGCGGGACCCGCCATGGGCGCAGCGGCCGCGGACCCGTGTCTATCTGTCACACCCCGCGATGGTGCGGATATCGAACGAAAGAGCGCGTGCATGACCCTCACCGATCATCCCGAGACGCGCAAACGGGATTTATTTCACCGTGCCGAGCGCGAGACCACCGACGCCTCGCGCAAAAAAACGTTTGGCCCACCTGAGTACACACACACACACACCAGCTGATGTAACGTTAAGCCACTTTCGTCCCTCGGTATCGCGTTTAATATCTCACAGCGGTTATATTCCCGTTTCCCGGTGATGCATCAGCATGCCTTGTTATTTAATCGCGAAATAAAATGAGATAATAACACGCGAAAGGCGCAGATTTGTTTATCATACACGGGCAGATGCGCCTCTCGGTAGCATCACTTCAAATTCATCAACGTGACGCAATGCCGCGTCAAAATACGCGGACCGGAATCCGCCGTTAACAGGAACGAATCCCACTACAGCAGCGACTTATGAATATTAATAACGTAATGTGACGTTGCCCAGTGCTGAAGGCTCGGCTTGTGAATATTAATGACGTAACGAGACGCTATCCAGTTGGTAGGTGACAGATATATCGGCCTACTATGGTAAAGGCTTGGCTCATGAATATTAAGTAGTTCACGTGACGTTCGCCAGTAGGTGTAGCTGATTGGCTGACGATAGAAAGTGAGCAAGCGCAAAGCCCTCGCCGTAGTACAGTATGACTATTAAGAGAGAAAATCCAGACCGGATGTACTGACAGACCGCGGAGGCTGCGGTTATTCAGACTCAGATAAAATACAATTAATGACGGCAAGACTGTCTGTGTAATAATGCTGTAATAATGGATTAACATAAAATCATAACACACATATTAACAATAACATTTTTGTCGAATTTTATTGAAGGTAAAAAAGTATTCTGGTAAAAAAGTTTTAAGCAAATTAACCATGGTTTTATTATAGTAAAGGTATAAATGGGTCAGATAAATACAAATATTATACAACATCATAATTTCAATCAACTATGAAACTCTTAACTCTTACATTTTGCGATTACTATGGTTTTACTACTACTAATACCATAGTGAAACTATGCATGCACTACAATTTCCATCGGTGGGGGAAATGAAAACTACATAAAGTTTGCAAACAGCTTAAACAATACTAACAGTAATGACGACAAATAAATATCAGCATGAATAAAGGGACCCAAAACAGCCATCATTACCTATTTCATTTTTTCCTGCATTTTTGAATGAAATGCATCCTGTGTTGTTGAAAGAATGTTTCTAGAAAAATGACAGTAGATGAAAGCGTGTGGACATCATTATTATCTGATGGCTGTGCAGGACAGTCGGTCACAAATGCAGAATGAGAGTTTTGTAACTCATGACAGATGTCAGTTTGACACGCAGACAAGCAGTTTGATCCATGTTGTTATGCAACCACACACTCATTTAAACACAAACACACACGAGTGTTAAAGCCATTTGACATATTAAAAAAGGACTGAGTGACACACACACACACGTTGGAGTCAGACAGACCGCAGGCGTGTCAGTGTGTGTATCAAACACTGAATGTGTGTGTTGTGTCTGGCCTTATATAGCTAAACACTCACAAAACATATTGATTTATTAGCTCATTCAACCACAAGAACAGCGCAGTAAACCAGAGTAAAACACCACAGTACAACGGAGCACTTCACTGGAGAACACTGAGCAGGTGATATTCTATATGATTGTAAAATCTGATCGAAACATTTCTTTCATTCATTAATTAAAACAGCTGAAGACCCACCTCTTCCATGAGCACTTAACTGTCTCATAATATAAAAAAAAAAAAAAATTCTACCTCTATTTTCCCTTTTCTAATGTTCTCTATATACTTGCTTATACTATCTTGACGTTGTATTTGAAACCTTGTATTACTAGCACTTCTCGTGAATATTGCTTTACTTAGACGAATCGCTTGCTGTTTTCCTCAATTGTACGTCGCTTTGGATAAAAGCGTCTGCCAAATGAATAAATGTAAATGTAAATGTAATGAAGCTGTAAGAATGCGTTGTATTCTTATTTTATTGCACTATATACGTCACATGGATCACTTGACACTTTCCCGTCTGCAGTTATTGTTGAAGCTCGGAGGTTTTAAGATCTCCTGCGGTGTTTTATGGAAGAAATAAGGTGACGGTGAGTAAATAATAATGTGATAATGAATGTCAGAAATCCTCACAGCGATCTTTAGTGTCGTCACCACCAGAGATGAGCACTGACTCACCTTATTTCATTGCACTACAGTGTTTCAGTTCTGACAAAGCAACATTTAGTTCATGTAAATGTATATCCTCACTATCGAACTGAAAGCTCGTATCTCCTAAAATACCACTTTTCAAGAAATAAAAAACACTGCATTTTAACAATGTGTTGTCAAAGTTACACAGATGTTTATTATTTCTAACCTAAGATCAAAGTATACATGTCTGAAATACAGTATTCAAAATATAGTAAACAAACCCTAAACTGAATGTTTGAGGGATATAAATACAGCTTTAAAATCTCAAACTACAGTGTATGTGTCATACCGATGCCACTTATGAAAATGATCAGTGATGTTCTGTGTTTAAAGTTTGAACAAACCCTTTAGCACCAACACAGACATGAAGGATCAAACCTGTCATCTCACTGAGAAGAGATGAAAGATCAGCACTTCTTAAAATAAACATGCCATAGAAGAACCATTTTTGGTTCCATAAAGAACCTTTAACATCAACTTTTTGGGGGTTCTTTGTAGTAGAAAAGGGTTCTACAGGCTATAAAAAGGTAAGAAAAAAATTGTTCCTTTAATAAAGCATCGCTTATTTTGAACAGAATCATTTTCCAGACAGACAGAAGATAAAACTCCAATAGACTTTCATTGAAAGAGAAATCTGTGTGAGCAACCCTATTAACATCTCCCATAGCAACACCTTAGCAACCCATTTAGACCATCCCAGCATCATGTCAAATGCCTTCATCATCTGTTCTCTTACTGTTCCAACAACACACCAATACAACGAGTCTTTTACTGCAAAAGTGAAAAAACGTAACCATAAAGATTTTGAAACAAAACGAGTCTTTACACCCTTGAGATCTATTTTAAGCTACAACTTTCATTAAACATTCAAATGTCCCATCAGATCTCACACAGTATCAGAAGATGTCACATGGATCACTTGGCACTTTTCGGTCTGCAGTCATTGTTGAAGCTCGGAGGTTTTAAGATCTCCTGCGGTGTTTTATGGAAGAAATAAGGTGACGGTGAGTGAATAATAATGTGATAATGAACGTCAGAAATCCTCACAGCGATCTTTAGTGTCGTCACCACCAGAGATGAGCACCGACTCACCGTGAGTAGCTACACACAACACAGATGAACACTAACAAACATCTGCTCACACACACACACACACACACACACACACACACACACACACACACACACACACACACACACACACACACACACACACACACACACACACTCACTCACCTGTCTGTAGTGTGTAGGTCAGTCTGGTTTCGGTGAGGTACGGTGTGTCGCTCTTGGATCGGGCTCTTCTGATGGGCCGCCGGTCCGCATCCTCATCCTCGGGCGCTGCCGCCATCAGGACCCCCGTTAACCGACACGCGCTATGGACGGAGGCTCCTCCTTACCGCGTTAACCGATCAACCTACAGGACACGCGCACGACTCGTAACTCAGCGACGTTAAAGCGCGGATGAACAGAATCGTCCAGAACGCGCCGCCGCTGCCGTACTTTCGTTACTAACCGGGATGACGTGAATAATCTGGCACAGATGCGGTTGGATCATTTTTGCCCTTCCCTCATTCCGCGTCTGACAGATTACACGCGCCAGATCTCGTGCCAATGGATGTATATGTGGTATGCGCCAGACTGATCTCAGAACAGATCATCACAGCTGACTCGATCGATTCTGAAGAGAAACATGCGGGAAATAAAACAAAGAAACCCAGATAACACCATTAAAACTTATGGAAATAAGACCCTAAAAAAAGAAACTCTAATGGTTTCCATTAATATACCATTATGAACCATTAGCTTTTTCCATTAAAACCATTACAAAATTCAAATTTGTAGTGCGTTTTGGGTATTATTCCAATAGGATTTAACATCCGACTAATAGAATCCTATTCGAAATTAAATCCTATTTAAAATATAATGCCCAAACCACACTACACATTGAATTTTGTAATGGTTTTAATGGGGAAAAAAACCCCAAATGGTTCATAAGGGTATTTTAATGGAAACCATTAGAATTGGTTTCTATTGGGTTTCTATGTTTTTTTCAGCAGGGATGAAAACCACCTTTTTCCTTCTTAATTCATTTGGGTGATATTTTATTTTAGGATAATCTACCATGTCAAAAAATATAATATCATGGCAAATTTAAGTTGTCTGTTTAATGTGTCTTACAAATGTGGATATTTCCTACTTTCTTGATATAAAAGTCAAGACCATTGTAAATATGCTCATATATATTTATTAAAGACAAAGCGTTTATATTTGAACTAAAGTCACAGAATCACACACTTCTGCTTTCTGGAGGTCACAATATTAAACGTGACATTAAGACGCATGAACCGTTCATTAAAATATTAATAAATTACAATAAATTACAAAAAGTTCATTAAATTTCTCAATATTCTTTGAGTAACTGAAGATGGAAAGTTTGAAGGCGACACAGAAAATCTTCAAGATCATCTGATGACATCATCACACAGAGCCTGTAATACACAATGACAGGGCTTTGAGTGTGAGTGTGTGTGCGTACCTGTGTGTGTGGAGTGTGTGTGTGTGTGTGTGTGTACCTGAGGTAACAGCAGGTGTGTGAGTTTGTGTGATCTTTATTCCTGCATTCATTAAAGCCGACACACACACCCTGATCCTCCAGCAGTCTCCTGCAGTACCACAACCCCGCACGCTACACACACACATCATTACATTTCTAACATTCTCTAAACATATTTGTGTGTGTGTGTGTGTGTGTGTGTGTGTGTGTACCTGTGTGTGTGGAGTGTGCGGTAGACTCAGGTGAGGGTAAATGTAGATTCCGCTCTGAACAGATGAGCAGGTGAATCCTGACAGATCATTCATGAAGTTCACAGCTCTGGACATGTTTAACCTCAGAGTGTTCAGTCTGGATGACACCTCCTGAACACACAAAACACACAACACTAACACAACAATGTGTGTGTGTGTGTGTGTGTGTCACGTACCTGTATGTATAAATCATAAGAGGCGTCTCCTGGCCGGGGCGGATCCACCATGACATCAAGAGCGATCTGACCGCTCACAGGTGTGTTTATATCACCTGTCAGAAGAACTTCAGTGTACAACAGTAACGCTTCATCCACATTTACCAGCTCCATATATCCTGCTCTTAATCCACACCTACGTCACACAAACACACGTGTATTTTCCCATTCGATTATATATTGATATGATTTTAAATGACTACTATTCTTATCATTTCTGTTAGATGAATATGAAGAAGATAACATACTCTCCCATGATGCCGTTGGACAGTGAATGAAAGGAGGCCAGCTGTACTCTGTCACGATATGTGTCGCCCATCTCTACAAGAACCCGTTTATATGATACAAACTCTTCTGCCAAAACTGTATTCTGATAAATCTGCAGCACATAACAACACACAGACATTCAAATCAACATCTTCATTATAAGATGAATCACTGTGTGGAGAGAATGAAACACTTCCCTCGTCCACCAATAAAAACAGCTTCTCTTCAGCGGCGAAGCGGATCACAGTCTGCATGGATCCTCTGTTCTGAACGTGTCCTGATAAACAACACAAACTGGTCATCTTCTGGAATATCACACCATATCTACAGTAGAAACTTTTGCTTGAGTCTCATCTGTGTCTCAGAGATGTCTCAAACTGAGCTGAAGGTCTCGATATGAACTCATCAGATTTACTCAAATAAACATTTTACACCTCCAAATCCTTCATGTATTTCTCTTTTTATTTCTCCTGAACAATTTGAGGAAAAACCTATTAAGTTGATTCTTAAATAAAACTGGGAAGTGCTATGAAAAAACAACAACATTCTCAACTAAAATAGCCACTTGAGTTTAAAGGTCCAGTGTGTAGTTTTTTTGGAGGCTCTATTAACAGAAATGCAATATAATATCCATAACTATGTGTTCAGAAGTGTATAAAGACCTTATATAATGAAGCGTTATGTTTTAATGACTTTAGATCGAGTTATTTTTATCTACATACACCGCGGATCCCCTTACATAGAATTCGTCATGTTGTTTAACGCACAAACTGCTCTACAGAACGCGTTTCGTAAATACGTCATCTCTTTTGCAAAAGAAGCGACATCTTAATCCTCTCACGGCCTTCGAACGGGAGGGGTGGAGTGAGCCGTTGGTTGCAACTCGCAACCTCACCACTAGATGCCGCTAAAACATTCCACACAGTGTCTTTAAATCACAAACTCATTCGAGTCATTGCAGTAATAAGTGCATTACGATGACATCCCTCGGCTGTACCTGTAGGGTTGCTGGGGTTACTGATATAAATTGCTCGTGGACAGCACTTCTTTCTAGACGTCTGGACGACTCTTTTGAGCTCCGCCCTCTCTAGGCTCCACCCACCCTGTTCTTGCAGTCGATAGGGCAGCGGTACTAAGCCCACCCTCTCCAGGATGCGGGTGAGGGTGTGAGGGGCGGGATCTGGGATCATAACGGCAGTCCGGCCCTCTGATTGACACAGTAATCTCATCACGATCTGATGATGACATCTAGCGGTTAGAATAGAGTTCAAACATAAATGATGAAGAAATGATTTCAAATCGCACCATTAAACCTCTCTGTGATCCACAGGTGATGAAGATGTGCTCCGGACTGGACGAGATGCCACCGTCTCGCAGAGAAATGAACTTTGCCACATTGTTTCTTACATACGTGAGTCCACTTGAGTCGGTGTATGAACCTGATCAATCAGAGAACCCATCAATAATCAATCTTGAATAATCAATTCCTGTTTGAAAGGGTTTTTAATCATATTTAACAATATTTACATGTGGAAATATGACATGGTTTAACACAAACACAGAGAATCTCACCGATGCTGTTTCCATCACACTGACTGAGCAGCGTTTGTGATCTTAACTGAACATCGGGAGGAAAATCATCCAGAAGACTTGGATACAGACATCCAGCTATCACCTGACAAACACAAACACACTAGACTAAATAAAGTCAACGTGAGAAATTCACCCTCCCTTCATGTATCCCAACAACTCCTCTTTATATTTATTAAAACAATGACTAAATGAGAGTCTTGGTTAACATGAACCAATATGTGACCCTGGATGACAAAACCAGTCTTAAGTAGCAAGAGAACATTTGTCGTAATAGCCCAAAATACATCGTATGGGTCAAAATTAGCCATTTTTCTTTTATGCCAAAAATCATTAGGATATGAAGTAAAGATCATGTTCCATGAAGATATTTTGTACATTTTCTACCATAAATATATCAAAACTTTATTTTTGTGAGTAATATGCTATGCTAAGGACTTCATCTGGACAACTTTAAAGGCCACACTGTAAAAATGTTTTTTGGATTGTAGTCAGCTGAACTTAATTTAGTAAATTAATCCAATGGTTTTGTCCAATCTTGTTGAGTTGACTCAATTATGTAAGTTATCTCAACTTTTGGAAGTCAGTACAACTCAAAAAATGAAATGCAAAAAAGAAACTTAAAAAGATGAGTTTAAAAATTGCAGATTTTTTACAAATATTGTCTTCTACATCAATAGAAAGCTTATTAATTCAGCTTTTAGATGATGTAAACATCTCTAAGACTTTTTTGATTCAGGATCACATATATAATTGTATTAAAACACAAATGACATGACCTGTCTGATGAAGGTTATGGGCTTCACTCCAGAGTTGTGAATGTCACCAGAACTCACATCCAGAACTTTATTAAACAACCGGCTCACGCTCAGATCCTGAGAATAAATACATGAGATTCACAATTCAAACGGTTTTAAATGTTTACAAATCACATGTTTGACCTCTTTAACGTCTCAGTTGTTTCTCCTGCAGCGCAAATGGAGACTTTGAACCTCTCGGATGTTTTGTTCTGAGAAAACGTTTTCAGAAATGCGTGCAGAAAGTGAGAGCGTCAGGTGTTTCAGACGGTTGACAGAAATCATTAACTGATGGAGAGTTAATATACCAGCTTATTTCAATGTGCTTTGTACTTTAAACCGATGAAAACCACAATGTAAAATAAAACTGAAAAGAATCTTGTTGAAAGCTGTAAAAATGAATGAAGATAACAATATAATGAACACACAACACAAATGCGGTCTTTAACTTTATCTGTGAAACGTTACAGAATGATTTCACACATGAACCTGAATAAGTCAAACTAATGTTTTTGGTAATAAACCTTATTTCTTTTAACCCGTCATGTCAGTCCTTTATAATCAAACACCACATTGGACTCCATGAGTGTTTTATATATGCAGCTTACAGTAACCCATGAACAAGATTTCACACTTTAGATGTTTTTACAATATTTAGCAATTTTTACATGCCAGCGTGTGTGTGTGTGTGTCACCTGTTCGAGCTGACGTGTGATGATTTCGGCTTGCTTGTGTAGTTCTTCATCAGGTGTCATCTCTCTGCTCGTCTTCCTCACAGAAGACATGATTCTGTGTGCCTGTGTTCTTAGATCTCTCTCTCTCTCTCTCTCTCTCAACGCGCGCGCACACACACACACACATCAGTGTGGACTCTGCTCCATAAGTTCACTCAGAATGACACAAATAAAGACAAAGAATTATACAAGAAAATAAATCAATTACAGAAATGATCTCTTGTCATTTTATCAAGCAGTTTCTTGAGGTCTCAACCGTATGAAGAAGTTCACATATTCTCAGATTTTCTGTTCAAGTCATTTCAAAGCAACTATACAGTTTCCAACCACCAAACCCTTCTGTTTGTCCTTGAAAACAAGATGTAAAGCCATCAACACAAAACATCTTTATTAGTTTAATAAAAAACATTATGCATACAAAGTGTGCAAAATCAACAAAACAATCCCATAACATTCACACATAGAATAACTATCAGACACATACACACACAAATTCAGCTGCACCATGTGTGTGTGTTTCATCTGTAATAAATCACATAATTTGTGTGTTTTTGAGAACCGATGACAATGTCATAATATGCAAATACAGTGTTAGTCTGTGTGTGTTTAGTGTCGTGTCCCGTGCTTCATGGTTTTGTGCTGTCTGCACATTGAATCTTGTAGCCCACCCTGTACGCCTGCAGGTACACACGCGCCTGATTTATCCTACAAACACAGACAACACAGAGTGTGTGTATACTTGCAGAATAACAACTATATTAGTGTACTTTCATATACTAAAACTGTGCTACAAGTATTGAACTAGTAAACTATTAGTAAGTTCAGATGTAAAATGAACTGTAGTTGTTGCAGTCAAAGTTTACTATTGTTACACTTTTATAAAGTAAAAAGTGAGTATTGTAATATTTTGTCACCTGTATTTAGTGCAGAGTTGGACTCCGAGGGGTCCGCAGCGGTCCACATAACTCTCTCTGAAGCCTTTACGCACCGCACGAGCCATACTGACCACCACTGTCACCACAGGACACGTGCTGAATGACACAAAGACAGATTGATATGACATCTGTAGTGCACTTCCTGTGTGTGTGTGTGTGTGTGTGTGTGTGTGTGTTCTTACAGTCTCTCACAGCGTAAACCGCTGGTTCCCTTCGAGCACACACAGGTGTTGTGAGGGCCACAGGTGGCTCCGTGCTGGCAGAGTGGAACACACGGTGTGATGACGGCTACACACAAACACACACTTTAGAGACGTTTATATATGTTGATATACATATACATGCATTTCTAGAGATGAAAGTATGTATTGCACATTCATATTCAATGCATACGTATGTCTATACATGATACATTATTAGCATTTTCTGTTTCCTTTGTTTGTATTTATATTAATTTTGGGATTTAAATGCATGCATCTTATAATTTTGTGTTGAAAAGGTGAAGCCTTGTATAAGCACTGTATATATAAAATAGTATTTTCGTTGTCATTTGTATTCATTTTTAAATAAAACGTTAACTAAAACAATTTACTAGAAACTAAAAAAAAACGTTATCCCTGAACAATGCATCAATAAGTGTACAATAATACAAAAATAATGTCACACGGAATGACTGATGTAATGAAACAAACATTACAACTTAAAGAATGAATTGTGATGTCACTGTGGTCAATGATGTCATGATGTATGATGAAAACATGAAGAATCAGTTGTGATGTCATTCAGTCACATGCCTGTCTCACAGAGGTGTCCTGTGAATCCATCCACACACTGACATCTGTTCAGACCAACACACACCCCACTGTTCTTACATGACGGTACACATCTGACAGGTTCTGAGGAAGAAAACACACACACACACACACACACACACACACACACACACACACACACGTAAGAAAAGTGTGAAAACACCCCGGAGAAAATC
This sequence comes from Oreonectes daqikongensis, assembly GCA_026939265.1. Taxonomy (NCBI): domain Eukaryota; kingdom Metazoa; phylum Chordata; class Actinopteri; order Cypriniformes; family Nemacheilidae; genus Oreonectes; species Oreonectes daqikongensis. Next base: position 160,113 of record JAOTQM010000651.1, read on the forward strand.
CCAGCAAGTTTAGATAAATCTGACAGGAAGTGTGTGTTAAACATCTTCAAAAAAGTTGTTCACAACAAGATAAAATAATGCATATTCACTTTTGTGAGCTCATTTTACCCGTCTTATCAGATGAATGTGTTTGTGTGCTCACCTATCTGACATCGAGCTCCTTCCCAACCATCCAAACAGCTGCAGGTGTTGATGTCCACACACCTGCCGCCATTAACACACGGAGGAGAACAGAGAGCTACACACACACACACACACACACACAAATGTGAGATTCACATTCACAGGAATAATGTGACACACACACACACATATACTCACGAATGAGACACTGAGGTCCGGTGTAGTCTGAGGGACACTGACAGCTGTTTGGAGCGACACAGCGTCCACCATTACCACACGGCAGATCACACACAGCTGAGACAAACACACATCAATGTCAAATCAATTGCACAGTGTGTGTGTGTGTGTGTGTGTGTGTGTGTACGGTCTGGTCACCTGTGTGGCAGCCGTCACTCATCCAGCCTGGAGAACACAAGCAGATGTTCCACCTCATACATGAACCTCCATGAGCGCAGGGCGGAACACACATGGCTGTTTAAAGCACACAATTATTTAGCTTAATGAGGACATTGTCAAGACTTCTGCAGGATTGTTTATTCAATGAATATCACAATTCAATGATGGTTAAAAGATTAAAATCATAAGATTTAAGACCCAGAAAATTCATTTGAAACAAACACAACACTGTACCTGAACATCCTGGCCCAGGGTAACCGGGTGGACAGTCACATGTGTTTGGAGCGACACACACTCCTGAATTCTGACAGACAGGATCACACACCGCTGGATACAGTGTAGAGAGAGAATCAGTGTGTGTGTGTGTGTGTGTGTGTGTGTGTGTACTGTAATGGCGTCTGGAACTCACGTTGGCATTTTGTGGGCTCATCTTTACGCAACTCAAACCCTGAGTGACAGCTGCAGGTAAAAGCCCCACCGTCATTCACACACACCTGCTCACAGCCTCCATTAAAACTCAAACACTCATCTACATCTGCAGAGAGACACACTCAACATGTGTTACACGTAGGGATGCACCGATACCATTTTTTAAAGGCCGAGTACGAGTACCGATACTTTATTTCTAGTACTCGCCGATACCGATCCCTTTACCTGTATTTTTGGGTGAGGTGGCAATTTTCCAAGCACAACACAGTGATACTAATAAAAATAAAATAACCTTATAATTACAACTCCACCTCAAACACGTTATGAAAAAAGAAATGATTTTATGTGCTTGTCATAAACTTTAAAAGCACAAATTTCAGTCAGTTATGTCACACGAGGTATCGGTTTTTGGTATCGGTATACTTTTACGAGCTTAGTATCGGCACCGATACCGTTACTGGTATAACAATCTGTGTTTTACCGACGCAGGTCCTTTGGTCCGAGCTCAATTCCCATCCTGCTTTGCAGCTGCACTGAACGTGACCGTCTGACCCCAGTGAGCAGATATGATCGCATCCGCCATTCCTCAGAGCACATGACGTCACATCTGACAAACACACGCACGTCTCATACGCACCATTAACTCAACATCACACCTATGAGGCTATTAACACACATGTAGTTTATGAAAAATGAACACATGACGTACTGACACAGGTGGTGTTGCGGTGGTCCAGGAGCAAAGGAGAAGGGCAGTAACACACGTGTCCTCCAGGGGTATTTGTGCACTCATGAGAACAGCCTCCGTTTTGTAGTTTACACTCGTCGATGTCTAACACAAACACACACACAGTGAATTCCCACTGTGACACAAACACTGAATGTTTCATGTCAATGTAACACAACACACTGACCCACACAGCTGTGTCCATCTATGTGCAGCTGGTATCCGTGGTGACAGGAGCACAGGAACGATCCACGCGTGTTCGCACAGAACTGTTCACACGTGTCTTTACTGCGCGCACACTCGTCTACATCTAGTAAAAGTGAAATGTTGGCATCTAAATCATCACATACTTGTGTGTGTGTGGTCAGTAGTGTACCTGTACAGTTGTGTAGGTCGTGTGTGAGTGTGTATCCTGTCCTACAGTGACAGCTGTATGTTCCCAGCTCATTCGTGCAGTTGTGTTCACACAGTCCATTATCCTGAGCACACTCGTCTACATCTGAACACAAAAGAAATACACTTGTGATGAGCATTAAACATCATTGTGTGTTTGTTTCGACTGACCGTAGCAAGCGTGTCCGTCTCCGCTGTATCCCTGATGACACTGACAGAAATATGAGCCAATGATATTCCCACAGCGAGCGTTGACATCACAGCCATGATCTCCAGACAAACACTCGTTTACGTCTGCACGCACACACACACGTGAATATGACATCATGCATCGCGTAAAACCGAGTCGTGCGAATATGGCAGCATCTCATCCCATAACTGTACTCACCTGAGCAGTGGGTGCCGTTTCCACGGTAACCTCGCTGACATACACACCTGTAACTGCCCAGCGTGTTCTCACATTCCCCTCGACCGACACACGCGTTCTGCTGCTCGACACACTCATCCACATCTGTGAAACACAAACACTGGATGAAGTCGTCTGCCAAATGCATGAATGTCAATGTAAACATTCAACTGATCAACCACTACAGTAAACATTTCATTTGGCGTGATAGTAATGACACACTCTTATCACTTGTGGAACTGCTACGCCTGTATGCATTAGATAACATGAACTAGCAATAAACGTCAACAGCATTTATTCGTCTATAATATATTTTAAAAATCAAATGCTGTATCTGTAAACAGGTAACCTTAATAAAGCTATTCTAAAGTGTTTCAGATGCTGACGATATCGAGCTCATAAAGCACACGCGTGTGTCGTACCTGCACATGTGGCTTCCACCTCTCTGAATCCGTGCTGACATGAACACCTGTATGATCCTTCTGTATTCACACACACATTTCCAAGTTCCCGGCGACAGCTCTCCTCGAAATTACACTCATCCACATCTGGAGACGAGAGGAGAGTTTCAACATCCGTTTTACATTCACACAACAACTGAACAAATGCACACAAACACACCGACGCAGTCGTGCCCGTCCAGCGCCAGCACGTATCCGGCCAGACAGGAACAGATGAAAGATCCGGGTGTGTTCGCGCACTCGGCCCTGCGTCCACACGCCCGGAGGCCTGTTACTGCCGCTAACACGCACTCATCTATATCTACACAACACACAATGACCAACAACGAAAATGATGCACAGTGTCAAAGATTTGTGTGCGATTCACATCCGCGGACCTTGACATCCCAGCGGACCCGTCAGGTAACCACGGAGACAACTGCACAGGAAAGATCCCGGTGTGTTCGTGCAGTTGGCATGGAATCCGCAAGGTCCAGGGTCGCCCTGCTGACATTCATCTACATCTAAAGAAGAACGTTTTCCCAACAAAACACAAGCTTTTAGTTTTCAGCCCAAAACTATTTCAACAAAAAACTGTGATTTCACCTTTACACTCGTCTGTCTCATCCGACTGAACCTGGTTTCCATGGCATCCAGCAACCAATCCTGGAATAGAGTGAATGATTGGTGACGTGAGAGAGAGATGAAGAAGAGAAATTGTGTATTATTGTCATGTATGTGTGACCTGGTGACAGCGACTCCTGCGACGTCCGACTGAAGTTGCTGGCGGTTGTAATTTCATTCTGTACACATTCAAGGGTGACATGCGTTTAAAAACCGTGTTTCTGTTTAAATGCCGAGTGAAATCTCCTGAAACTGACCTGATCCACGACGTTCTGCGTGTCTGTATGTTTAAAAACTTCATGTTGTTCTGTGTTGAGAGATTCAGTCACAAACAACATCACGAACAACGACAGAGCCCGTCTGACTGACATACTACACACACACACACACACACACACACACACACACACACAATAAAAACATTACATGTGTGAATCTCATGAAACTTGTCCAGAAAACATAAAATCTAAAGACAAAACTGAGAAAATTCAAATATTCAGAAGTTTAATGTCATATGTTTTCATTATGAGTAAAACTGTAAGCCTGTTGAGAGTCTGCTAAGAAACACAAGTGAATCGTTTTTAATCTTTTTGATGAACATGAAATGACCCGGACATGTGTTCAGAATTCAAACAAAGGGTCTGTAAAACTGTTGCAGGTTTGGGGGTCGAGCTGTTCTTATTCAAGTCCAGACATGAAACAGACTCTTCAGTAAGCCACCCTTCTGTAACCACACACACATTACATACTGTATATGTTATATATAACGTTAATCTCACAAAATAACCAAACTAGTACTGTTTGTGAATCATGCAAACAATTAATAACACACAGAAAGAGTGACAAAAACAGAACAGACGAACTTTTCGTTTTTCTCCCTATTAAAACTTTTGTAGTGCATTGCGATTTCTTCGTGTATCAGTTGCATTAAATAAGAACAACTTCACTTTCATGAAATGATTCGCAAAGCATAACGTTAAATGAAGCAGAACATATTTTTTAGAAAAAACAAACACTAAAGTAAAAGGAAACATAAATAAATGTTTAAAATCATCTCACTTATAAAATATTTCACTCACAAAACACACACCTGAAGATAACGGCGAGCTCGCGCAGCACCAAAACTCGACGAACTCGATGTGAAGAGAATCTTTACTGATTCACGACTCCTGAGTCAACTATAAGTGAATCGTTCAGAAATACACAAATGTTCAGTGATTCTTTAATACACATTTCATTCAACTAAATAAAAATATGAACATAAATTATTTAATTATATTTGATATTACGTTTGTTTTTCAAATTATTTATTTTCTTTATTTGTATGCTCTAATGTTTCTATTGCTAAAATGTAGTTTCTGTAAAGTTGCCTGGCAACAATGCAAAATCTAGAAAATCGCTACAAAAATAAATTTGAATTGATCAACAAAATCTTTATCATCATGTGAGTGAATAAATATAAAGCTTCACATAGCCTAGATATTACTTCAAATAACACTTTATACCATCATACACCAACACACATATTCAACAAGTATTGAGCAGGTATTTCAAACAAAATAAAAAAATTATAAGTTCGTTTCTCTGTAGCACCGTATACAACAATTGACTCAAATTAACAAGATGAATCAAAAGAGTCATTCATTTGACTGATTCGTTCAATTGAAAGAGTCGAATGAAGACATGTAGACCCCCAGAGTGAAACGGGGGGCTGCGCTTTAACTTAACCCTTTCCTTCCCATGCACGAGACAAGACAATGAAGCTTTCCCATAAAGTATTACTTTATAAAGAACTAATATAATAAACAATGTTATCTGAAATACATAACATTTGTTTATTTCATCTGCATTGTTTATTGCACATTTATCTCGTTATATATCCCTGCTTGTAAAGTTGTATTGTGTATATAGAACTGTTTTTATCTGTATTTTTGATATATTTCTATTCTGTGTCATCTGTATGCACCTTAAGTCTGAGAGTAATGCAATTTCAATCCTCTATGTACTGCACATGTGGCACAATTGACAATAAAGCTGACTTTGACTGTTAACTATGATCTTTTTATAGGCCAACAAAAACTGTAATTTTTAGACACAAAGCAAACAAATTCTCTAATGACCCCAGAATATCTGATATTATCATTAACAAACACATTACTTCACACTGTAGGCTTGGACATTGTATTTAAAAGGACATTCGCTAAAAATGCCATTAAAAACCTGTATAGAACATCATCTGTGGAACACACAGATATTTAGAGAAATGTCTCATGGTTTTTGTGTCCTTACAAAGGAAGTAAAAGGGCTTTAATGTTGATGCCAGAAATCCCATCGCTAAATCCCGAGACAAAAACACTTACTAGAGTAAAATCGTGATTTTAATCCACAAATACATATGCGATAATGCGACAGACACATGCAAGTTGTGCTGCAAGAGATGCACAGGAATACAAAACTGTCTCGGGTGGAAATTTATATAACAAAAAAAATATATTACAGTATAATAAAAGTAAATGGGAGCATGCAAAGACGCAAACTGCACGTCATTAAAAGTCAGATCTGCGAGTTAAGACACATTGCTGAACAGAATCAAGAGAGATGACAATACGGTCACAGAGATTTATTGATGTGTGCTCAATGTCAATTACATAAAGACACAAGACAAAAACACAAATTCAGAGCATTTAAATGAACTGCAGCAGTAGTGTGTGATAGTCCACGTGTGTGTTTGTTAGATCTTGTTGAAAGCCGCGACGTCCACGCTCTGAACCTATCACCAGAAATACACAACATGTCAGCTTCAAATATTATAAATCAAATTCACGAGGCTGGAGAGAAATGTGACTCACGCATTCCTCGAACTTGGTGATCTCCTCCTCTAGGAAGTCTGTGCCGACTTTATCGTCCTCCACGACGCAGTTGATCTGGAGTTTCTTGATGCCGTAACCGACAGGAACGAGTTTAGACGCCCCCCACAGCAGCCCGTCCACCTGCACCGATCGCACGCACTCCTCCAGCTTTGACATGTCGGTCTCATCATCCCACTGTCAATAAAAAACAACAATCCAATCCGACATCATAATACATAAGTTACTGCTTTACAACAATAAGAACCTAATGACGCAAGTGAAAATGAAATGTGTTTCGATTTATAGAGGAAGGCAGGTCACATGACATCATCACTGCAGGTACGTACAGGTTTGACGTCCAACAGGATGGAGGATTTTGCGATGAGGGCGGGTTTTTTGGCCTTCTTGGCCGCATACTCCTGCAGCCGCTGTTCTTTCAGCCTCTCGGCCTCTTCATCCTCTTCTTCATCGCTGCCGAACAGATCGATGTCATCCTCATCGTCCTCTTCCACCGGAGCCGTGACGGCTTTTTGAGGAGCTGGAGTGGATTTACGAAAAGCAGCGGTTCCGTTAACAGCGGGTGTCGTGGTTCTATTCTCCAGCGCCGAGACGCGGCTTTCCATTTTACTGAGAGCAGAACGCAGCTCGTCCACCACTGACACAGAGAGAAGAAAAACAAGATCTCCATTTACACAACCTCATAGAAACATCACTGATCACATGCATAAGATTAAATGAAAGTTGCAAACCCACAACATATATATGACTCCATCAAAAATCCTAAACTCAAACTACAACAGGGTTGAAAATGTTGAGTTCTGAATAAAACAATTCAGGGAGTATCGTGTGTCACAAGGATATATTATATATGACTAAATTCACAGTTCAACCCTGAGGTTTCATATGCACAACTATGAAAATCATTTCTCGTATCTATTAGAAAAACAAACCTTTGTAAAGACTCTGGTTCTCCAGTTCCAAACTCTTCAAGCGTGCTGTGAGTTCTCCATAATCGGCAGCGCTGGGACCTCCGCTCTAAACACACAAACACATCCCATCAGCCCCTGCTCTGTTACACGCCAGAATTTAGACTGACCACAACACTACGGAGTAAATAACACAGACACGTTACAAAAAAACGTAACGCATACTCTGACAACATGCAAAGTTAACAAAAGATCACATCTACTCATTGACTCGCTATCACAGGGTTGACTGATAAGACAAGTGCAAGCAAGCGAAGAAGAGCATCCACACTATTGTGCATGCATACTTCTTTCTAAACACTGCAACACACACACACACTTACAGGAGAGGAGCTGTGGGAGGGGTTTGATATTTTATGGGAGGAGCTTCTACTTGGCTGCAAGGTTGTCTTCAGCTGAAGGAGAGATGTTTTAGGAAAGAGCAGATGAAGGTCGAGAAACAGCGAGGAAGAGAACGCATGCGACACGCGGACTGTGTGAAGATTGTGGCTTTGGATGGACCGAGTGAGCGTCCTATGTAGGCAGCATTTTAGTGCATCACAGGTGAGCTCCCTTACAAGTCAAATAGCGTTTAACAACGAAACATCTCTGTGTACTATGTAGACAACAAGGCAGCTCACTAAATTTCAAAGTCTGAAAATTCAGCTCACCCCAGCCAGAGATTTCTGGATGTTCTCTCGTGCCCTAGCGATGTCCTGAAGAATACTGTTAGCTCCAGTGTCCTGACACCAGAAAGACAAACAATGAGAGACCATGTACATTTAGTATTTTAATCCCATTTTTTGCAAAAAACAATTCTGATAACATAATGTAAAATGACATTTGTTCTGCTGTAAACAGAAAGTCCAATCAAGCACACTGCATTGTGGGATTTTAGAGCGTTTGTGTGTTAAATAGAAGCAAAATGCTGAAATATGACTGTGAGCACATCTGTTGTGTTTCACCTGTTTGGATTGTGTGGGTCCATTGACCCTCTCGTAAAACTGACGCTCGGCTTCATCGTAACGCGACTTGTCGAACCAAATCCTCTCCTGTGCCAAACAGTCCACCACAGACATTCTGCAAAAACACAAACGCACATCTGAAACAAAAAACTCATGGCTCCTAAAAAATGTGTCTCTGATTCCTATGAAGAATAATTCACAAAGGGTAAGAAACATCATGTGTGAAGAAGTCTTGATGAGAATGAGATGATGTTTAAGTGTAAACCGCTGCAGAACAGTGTTGAGGGAGAAACTGAATTTATAGCAACTAGTACACTACTGAGAAAAGTGACTACTGTGATGCTCCCTAACACTGATGTGCAGCCATGAATCGTATTAAAGCAACCATGACACAACAAAACAGGAGAACAAAATCAATACAATGAACTCAAACAAATGACACAAAATGAAAAACATAAACAAGAATGAAATTAAAGATACAAAAAAACAACATAAGATGAACAGAACTAAATAAGAGCAGTGTATGTGAATGTAATGGGTGACCTCGTATGAGACAACACCAGGTGTGTTTGACGTTGTGCGGTACTGCGCAGACCAAACGGAGTCTGACATCAAAGTACCACAAAAGTGATGATGTCACACACAAACAGGCCTGCCCAACACCGCAAGCAGTCAAACACACGTATCGTGTGTGTGTGTGTGGTTTCTCGAGTCATACTTCTTGCGAGACAGGCTAGAATTGTTTCTAGACGTTTTGGCGGTTCGGGCTGCAGCTCCTTCGTAGAATCGAGTCTCCGCCTCCGCATAGCAACCCCGATCTAGCCACACCCTTTCACTGTCTGCATGCAGGAAATGATATTGAGCTCTTCTGTTTTTGCTGGTGACATCATCACATTTCTGCTGGTCGCAAACAACAGACTTCGCCTTCTTGGCAACGGCACCGTTTCGGCGTTTGGAGTTGGAGCGTTTGTTGTTGTTTTCCGGGTTTGGCGGTGGTATGTTAGAACTGTACAGGTTCTGGTAATAAGACGTCTCGGCTTTATCATAAAGCGGCTTCTGTAGCCACACACCCATGAGAGATGAAGACAAGCAAGGAAGGCCATTGATTGGTCTCGAAGCGGGTGTGGGAGGAGTCGGGGTTTGTGATTGGTAGCCCTCATCGCACGGAGGCTGGGAAGGGTGACCACTGGGCTGCAGCTGAAGAGATCTCGGAGCGATCGGTTGATTCGGCGAGCGTTCAGCAAAACGACTCTCAGCTTGGTCACAGTTTGGTTTATTGACGACAACATGGTGGCAAGCCTCTTGGTTTTGGGGTGAAGAGCTGGCAGGAGCCATGCTGCCATTTTGGCGCTCCAACAGTCGGATGTGGTACAAGGTTTCGGCTCGCTCGTACACGACGCGGTCGAACCACACGGCGGCACATTCTGACTGTAGAGCCTGCAGGGCGGCTTTAGACAAACACCCGCCACCCGACTGGCCTTCGGTTGAATTGGACTGATTCAAAGCAGAATTCCTGGAGCCTCTGTGACGCATTTTCTTGTGTCCAGAAAGACAGGAAGGTAAATAAACAGAAGAAAAGGAGAACGACAGGGAACTAGAGAATTAATAACACACATGTTGGTTATTACATTAAAGGTGAGGTGTGTCATCAATTTTCAATGGTAATACTTTTGTTGAATTCAGAACAGAGACGTGCAACTCTAAACATTTTTCAAGTCAACACGATCAACTTCATTACATTGGTGGTGACACTCTTCACCTTTAAAAGACAACAAGACAGCACATCTTTAAACACACATGTACATTCACACAGAAACAAATAATGGTTGCATTATAATCGTTTAAACATGAACTGCACCGAGCATCAGAATGGAAAGGAAATTAAAATGTACAATACAATACAATACATTACAGAATGAATGAAGCGCACACTCAGATCTAAAACGAGGAAACAACACAAACACATGCAGCATGCTGATGGGTGACATAAGCTGAAACTCACCTTCAGTAGGAAACAGAAAATCTACTAAATGAACAGTGTGTAGTTTAACTCGTTCTTCTCATCCAGTCAAAGCCAAGCGAGAAACCAGAACGTGCAATTAGAAAAAGTGAATTCTGCTGGTGTTAAAAGCATTAATACTGAAGGAGCGCACAAACATAGTCTTAAAACCTAGATGTGCCATTAGATAATACCAAGGTTTATCACTTTCATGTACACCTTGGTACTAAAAAAAGTAAAAGAGCACCATGGTATTTACATCATATCGAAAGGTGCATTAAGAAATACACTGGTATTTATATAGCGCATGTACAAAGATAACATAAAAATACCAGTCTGTCTAAAAACGTGACATGACTGAATAGATACAGTGACTGGCATTACATTTCACCATAACATTAGCTTTTAATAATATAAATAATAAACTCTGTTATAAAATAAACAAGAAATCACTGTGTATATGCTTGTAAATCTAATGGGAAACAAGAATCTATGGAAACATTTACGCATTTGGCAGACGCTTTTATCCAAAGCGACTTACATTACATGGTACTATACATTTGTACATTTTGTATAGTAAGCAAGTGGGGGAAATATCGTCAAACATTTATTTCGTGATTTAAAAGACTATCTACGAATCTACGAACAAAAAATCTGTTGACTTGTAATAAATACAGATTTTTCCTGACCTCACCATGACAATATCGACAGCGCTGCGAAGACAGATCGGCCAGTGACAGCCAAGTATCGCGAGAACTAAGTGAACGCTTTATTATGAGATTGGCCTCGCGATACTTAAATGTCACAAGCCGATCAGCATACAGAAACGCATGAAGTGGTTAAAATAAAAATGCGTCATTACGCGTGATAATCTGCTGCAATTCAGCACATGCTTGCCTCAAATCACACAACTATCGAATCTTTACAGCTCATAAAAATAATGTACTTTAATGTCACTGTCATATGAGTTACATATACAGTCATTCATAAATAGCAGAACCTATTACCGGCTTCTGAGGAAATACACCATGTAGTTAAATCACATCGCCCGTCAGCACCTTCACGGGTAATAAATAAAAGTAAAAGCTTGACATTTCAGACAGATACTCACTTTAAGCGCGTTTGTTGGTTTTGTATGAAACGCCGCAGCTCACCGCGAGCTCATGGAAACAGAAAGAGCGAGCATGGCCCGAGCAAACCATTCATGCGCACAGGCGGGAGGACACGCACATCAACACCGGCATAAAACTGCCACAGCGTAGAACAAAATAGACTTACATGACTTTTATTACGACAGTCAGTTGTACGTGTGTAAATATAGACACAATGCACATATGCACTAAAGTGTTCTCGTGTTTTGTTTGTCATAAAACGTCTGCACAACGTGGTACATTCCAGTGTCGTTTCGTTGCGGAATACAGCCTGACGTCATCAAAGATTGATTCTTGTGAAATGATTTTCTTTCTAAAATGATGTTTTCTTTTTTTAACATTTACATAAACAAATTGCGTTGTTTTAAATTGTTTAATGAGTCTTTATTAAAACTAATGCATTTCCCATTATAACCACTATCCATTAGAATGTATGTGATGGTTTCTAGTTTTAAGTAAAAAAATATTTTGTTATTTATGGTCAATCATGTAAAACCCTTTTCATTTATGTAAAAAATCAAAGAGATGCTGAGGAAGCAGAAGACCATGAGAGAAAACATTACAATGAACGCGTGAGTGAATACATTAGGGCTAGATCATAAAACATGATATACACCATACAAATGACAAAAAAATGTTTATTATGTACAGATTCATTTTACCTGTAAATTATTACAATTTTGTGATAAATTAATAATGAACTATGTTTACCTATTGTGTTGAACACAGTAACAGCTTTTATGAAGAATACATCTGGTCCCATTGTAAACTCTTTTGGCTTCTTATGTCAATATTCACATTCTTTGTGTATTCTAGCTTGCATAAAACACTGAATAATTCTCACTCCTGGGCTGCTTTTCCCAAAAGCATCCTAACCTTAAGTTGATCTTAGAACCATAGTCACAGATGGAGCTTTGATCAACGTAGGCTTACAATGCTTTTGGGAAACGCAGCCCAGGCCAATTCCACATGTTTGTATTTGAAACCATTTGATGATGGACGTCAAGCGAACATTTACAGTAGATTAAGTTCATTTGTAAGGACAGAGGCTGTAAACATCCCTCAATAATATTCCATCTCCTCTTCCTGGTCTATTTTGTTCCGAGTTCTCTTGCTCTTTCAGTAGCCGCTTCCACGGCTCCCATGACAGCCGCTCTCATGCCGCCTCTCTCCAGCGCATGCAGGCCGTGTATGGTGGTTCCTCCAGGTGTGCACACCTCACCTTTCAGCTGCGCTGGCAACTTCCCGCTATCACGCAGTAACACTCCAGCTCCCTACCATCAACATTCACATCTTAGGATTTTAATTCAAGACAAGTACATAGATGTGCATGTGAACATAAACCTACCAGTATCGTCTGTGCCGCAATACGTTGAGCCAAAGCGCCCGGCATCCCCATTTTAACAGCCCCTTCAGCTAGAGCCTCCGCAAACACATACACCTGTGAGACGGCGAGCCGAGATCTACTATCATCTTACAAACACTGAGAAATGTACAGTACAGGCTTTCTTTTGTAGATAATCCTAACCATGTGTGGGCTACATTTGGTTGTTTTAGCAAAAATAGAGTTTAAAAACTCACAAATGCAACACCGCTGCCACTCAAGCCCGTGTGGGCGTCGATCCAGTGCTCAGGCCCCGCCTCCACCAATCCACACGGACTGAGGAGGTTCTTCAGTAGTGTCTCCTCCTCCTCTCCTGCACATGAGCCGGAGGCGAGGAGCAGCGCGCCTTCCATCAGCACACAGGGAAGATTCGGCATCATACGCATCACACGGGTTTCAGCAGGCAACAGCTGTTAGAACAAAGAGACACGAAACAGAATTTGAATCAAATCCAAAACAGTGCAGAATCATATATTGATAAATGGTACAAGAATCCTCACCTCCTCAAGTGTTGCTATAGTGACTCCGGCTGCCATGGAAATGATGATGTGTTGCCGGGTGACGCAGTGCAAGATTCCATTCAGGACCTTGGGAACGAGGTGAGGTTTGACAGCAAGGAAAACCACGGCAGACTTTTCGACAACCTCTTCATTCACTTGAGTTATAGCAACACCTCTCTCCTGTTCAAACAACACGACACAATCTGGCAATAAATCAGCAGGTCAGTGTGCATTGATAAGACATTTGAACAATTCCTTCTCTAGACGTCACACTGGAAAGAAAGGAAAAGCATTTACATTAATATTACAGATGCCCAGAGCTTACTGCCATCTTTTAAGAAATCTGTAACATTTTTAGTTCAAAAGAATCAATAGTCTCTAAGAAGCAGATATTTTTGCGGAGAATTGGTGGAAAATGTGATTAATTGTTATGAAAATAATGTAAAAATGCAAAAAATCGTATCTATTATTTTGGGATAAATTAGAACCTGGACATTTTTACGTTATCAAGCAATTCCTAATCATACTTGGTTATTCTCGGTACTGACATTTCTCAACTCTTTTCATTGTTACAAAGCAGCTGTACATGAGACAAAATGACTATATATAACGAAAAGTTACATTTATAAAAGGAAAGTAAGAACAACAAAATGAATAAATACACCCCAATTTCACATACCACCCAAAAAAAAAACAGAATATATGGCACAAACACATGCAACCACATACGGTCATGCTTACACGGCGCACATGTAAGAAAACACAGACACACAACACACACTCACGCACGCACACACACACAGTTAGTACAGAGAAGCACACAGAGAAGATATAGGAAATAGAAACACAGGTGATTTATGCGTAAGTTCAGCAGCATGTTTTTTACACACACAAGTTCAGTAACATGTAAATATCACACCTGAAAGCGAGGAAGGTTATTCATAGATGGAGCACTAACAATAATATTAGTGGGTGAAACCTTTCCTACAGCAAAACACACAACAACAAACACATGATCAACAATACATAGACTGTCAGGATGTTCTAGAATAGAAATAACATTATGATATAGTTAAAAGAATTATACTCTATTCAAAATGCATAGGTCTTATTTCTTTTTTAAGAATCAGATACAAAATAAGCTTTATTGGCTAAGTTTGTGCTTCCAGTTCATACAAAACTTCAATAAACACAACAATACAATTAGGGGTAAAAATATATCATGAGACAAATGTACAGCAGAAATGTATTCTGTGAATAATTTATTTACAGCTACTATGCACAACATTTTCTTTTTCTGTACGAGACGTGTTTTAGTTCCATAAAAATACACCAGAATTTGAAAAGTAATGTTTTGTGTAGTCAAGAGTCTAGAACTGTCACGATTATTATTCGTTATTTGGCTGACGATTAATTGTCTATTAAGTAATTGCGATTATGGTGATTAATTGTCTGTGACAATTGGCTTTGACAATATAACTATTAATGACAATTAATTTATTTTGTAAATTAAGTTATTTTGTAAATAACTAACATTATTTACTGTAGAGGGACCTTAACAGAGAAGACTTGAGCACTAAAACTAGATATGAGGGTCTTACTATGTAGATCAGGAAATCAAAATATACAAAGTTAATACAACTCAAAATGATGGAGAAATGTCATTTTAATGTAATAGTAAGTGCATATCAAGGACAGTGGATGTAAAATGCTGCAGTTCACACTTGTTTTCTAATATTTCACAATAATTGCGATGAGACGATTATTTAATAATTGTGACAGCCCTAATGTGTACCTGATGTGAGGATGCCTTGAGCTATTCCATACGCCATGTTCCCCGCACCAATGAATCCAATCTTCACCTGGGATACCACTTCATTGGGAACCTGAACCCAAAATCAACAATAAACACACACACAGACGCTTCTTCTTCACATGTCACACTTCTGTATCGACACAAACTCTTACATGTTTATTGATCTGTGAATTATCGGTCTGAAGAGATAAATTCATTATTCGTGTAATGACAGATCAAATACAGTAATTCACTCAGTCAGTGTTCAAATATTATAACTCGTGTACATAATATTGAGCAAATGTTCTTCTGCTGTTACTCATGTGACACAACAGCAGACACACTGACACCTGCTGGACTGGATCAATATAGACACACGGCCGAAGCGAAAATGTACGGAGCCGTGGAGGGGACATTGGCAAAAATACGAATTCAGGAGACTTTCGCGTGCTCGAATTGATATTGATAGGTAACGTTACATGTCTATATGCAGTTGGGAGGGGATATTTTAAAACGTTTGACGTAAAACATGCACTTCGTGTATTAATGCATCAACACAGTAACTTTTACAAGGCAAAATTCATTACTGAATAGGAAAAATCCCCGTGTCCTTCTTTGTCTGTACCAAAGTGATAATTCCTGGGATTCGTAGAAAATCACGAATCGATTGCTCTTATTATATAAGCATGTATATAGTGTTTGTCCTACCAACAGCGCGCATAATGACAAGCTTACATTACGTTGTGTTAAATACATAATAAGCCTCTTCAAGCTTATTTTATTGACAATGTAGATTATATTATTATATGAGATGTTTTATCCAGGCCATTTCCGTGTGGTGCGAATTATATAAAGTTTTAAAACAAATTAAATTGTTTTTAATTTAAATATTTATTGTAAATGTAGAGCAGTGCAAGAAGAACGCAAGGTATTGCCAAGCACATTTAAATGACTACAAGTCCATCTAAAGTCAAAGACCTGAATCACTGAAATCATATTTTGATCATAAAACAAGTACACATTATGTTAAGATTATACTGGGGGAAAACGGTCACATCATGGTGTAAATCTAACCCACAGGGATAAAGGAAGATAGACATTAGTTAATAATTAATAATGTTGTCAATATGGATATTTCTCTTAAACAAAAAGATTCGCATCGATTCGCTTCCTAAGGCCTTTTGTTAAGATCACAGAGCCGTGTCGAGCAGTTCTTTGATCGATGGATGCACTTCAAAAAGTTAACATACACTTCCATACCGCTTGGAAGTAAAATGATGTGTATGATTATAAGCCTGACTGCATTATGCGTCAAGAAGAAAACTATTTTCAGTTCGGATACCTTGAGGGTGAGTAAAACATGGGGGCGGTGAAGAATCACTTTAAGAGCTTTTTATTGCTTTCGGTGTACCCGCCCACTTCAATCAATGATTGACAGCTGCTAAGACAAGCTGCTTGGATAACTGCAGCATCTATTTTACATACAGCTTCACAAATGTTCTGTTTATGCATGTATTCATGTCACAGACACTTAAACAATCACATGATTACAATTATTTAGGGTCTGAGAGTAACGCAATTTCAATCCTCTATATGTATGTACTGTACATGTGCTGAATTGACAATAAAGCGACTTTGACTTTAAGTTATTACATGAAATACCTTACTTAAAGTTTGCAGGATTCTCGTTTAGTTCAATTAGTACAATACTAATACTAAGTCAGTACTGACTTGGACGTTAGCTAAAAATAAATAATCCATTTCTCTTTGAAATGGAGGTCGTTTGGAAGTCTGTGCAAAGCGGTGGCGCTGCGGACTCGTAGCATGTGCTCTGACTCACCTGATTTTTATGTGTAATTTTATTTTGTTTTGTAAGTCCCTTTTTAAAGTTCTTCAGCTTTTGACAATGATGGCATGTAAGGCAGTTCATCGACTGTTCATCATTTGGCTTCTGTGCTTGGGGCTGGCGTCCATAATTTGTCACGCTTCCCCGCTAATGCTAGATGATAGAAATCCAAAGTCTACTCTGAATACAGGGGTGCGGGTGTTTACAGAAACATGGCTGCACCCCGGCATGGCTTCTCTCTGGTTCGGGCTGATCGTTCGGCAGCATCAGAACCGAGGTGGGGGTGTATGCGTGTTTGTGAATGACAATTGGTGTTCTCAGTTTACTGTGAGATTCACAATTTGTAACCCGGATATTGAACTGCTTTGTCTAAGCTTACGACCATTTTACTTACAGAGGGAGTTCGGAAATATCATCATATGTGGGGCATATGTCCCGCCACATTAATGACTGTGTTCAGCTACAACTTCAACGCTCACCGAATGCTCCCGTTTTTATATTAAGTGTTTTTAACCATTGTAAACTGGAGTTGTCACTTCCTGGATTTGATCAATTTGTGAAGTGTAGCACAAGAAACAATAGAATTTTCGATAAAGGTTATGGTAATGTGACCCAGGCCTCCATTAGGGAGCTCGGACCACAACATAGTGCACCTTATCCCATCATACAGGTCGGTTTTAAAAGGTCTAAACCTGTTAAAAAAGAGGTTCATGAGCGGTCGGAGAATAATACAGAATTCCTAAAAGGATGTTTCCTATGTACCGATTGGGATGTCCTTAACAGTGATGATTTGGATGAAACAACTGAGGTGATAACGGATTATGTAAACTTTTGCAAGGACAATGTGGTCACAAAAACAACAAATAACCATTTATCCGAACAATAAGGTCTACATTACTAAAGAGATGAAGGAAAAAAGCCGCCTTCAAAAGTGGTGATCGGGTGAAATTAAAACTTGTGCAGAAGGAACTAAACAAGTTATTAAAAGCAGCAAGGAAGAAACAAAAATATATTTTAGAAGATGAGTCGAATTCTTGAGGAATGTGGAAAGTAATTAATATGGAACCGGCTAGACAGACTTTCCTAACAAGCAATGATACACAAAAAGCAGATGAGCTGATCCGTTTCTTTAGGTCTGATAATCAAAACCCTAATCAATGTAGTAATATAGAAGGAAACTTAGCATATGGATAATGACCTGAGGCTTGACTGTGGTTATATCAAATTGCTTTATAAACAGATGTGCCCAAAGAAGTCTGCCGGACCAGATGGTATTTTGCCCTCTTTACTAAAAGCTTGTGCAGAGGAATTAGCTCCTGTATGGCGCTCTATATTTCAGAGGTCTATTGACCTGGGAGTGGTCCCAGCCATTTGGAAAAAGTCCCTTATAATTCCGGTACCAAGAAAGGCCCATGCAGTTGAAAATAAAGATTTTAGACCTATTGCCTTAACGTCAGTAGTGATGAAATGTTTTGAAAAATGTATGGTGTCAATGTTAAATGATAATGTTAATAGAGATCCATTACAATTTGCATATAGAAAAGGAAGAGGTACTGGGGATGAGATCAATAGTCTGATGCACTTGGTTTTAAATCATTTGGAGGATTCTGATGCTTATGCAAGAGCGCTTTTATAGATTTTAGTTCGGCTTTTGATTCTGTTCAACCTTATGTTTTATTAAATAAACTTAGGGAGCTAGATGTAAATCCCATATTAATACAGTGGTATCACTCCTTTTAAACGAATAGGACCCAAAGAGTTAAAGTTAATAAGAGTTTATCTCAAATACAATATTGCAGTACTGGTGTCCTACAAAGCTGTGTCAGTTCTCCTATCCTCTTCACACTGTTTACTAATGAATGTTCAAGTAAGCACAAGCAGAACTACATTTTGAAATATTCTAATCTAATGTCTAAGTCTAATGAAAAAACATGATTCTCTTTCGATATATTTCTGGTGTGACACAAATTTTTAAAAAGTAAATACTATGAAAACGAAGGAAATTATATTTGATGCTAAAGATGTTGGAGCCCATACATTGAGTGTACATTGATCACTAACACCCATATCAACTGGGTATGTGAAAGTCTCAGAAGACTGTGCTTGTATGGGGTAGACAGAAAAATGATGTTTGTAGTAGAAAGTGTAGGTATGGCATGTCCACTTGGAGTATCAAGTTTCCCACTGAGTTTTCTTTTGAAACCAAGAAAGTGGGGCTCCGATTCCATGGCCAGCGGCACCTTGCGTCTCCTTAAGTCTAAAAACTCCTTAACGTCCTTGTCATCATTATTCAGCATGTTCAACAGATGGGAAATTCACATGCTGGTGTAAATCCATAACACATTTGGAACTCCTAACCCTCCCATTGGGGATGAAAAATAATATCACGAGTACTGTGTGTATTAAGTCCAAACCAGTTTCGCACTAAGTTCACAGTTTTGTTATTCATTTCACACGCACGCACGCATACATAGAAGATATAGAAAAGAAAAACACAGGTAACATATTATATGAACTATACATTTCTATATTGAGTATTAATTAATTAAATAAATGATGCAGAATAATTACATTTAAAATGGTATTAAAGTGATAGTTCACCCAAAAATTAAACTTCTGTCATGAATGACTCACTCTCGAGTTGTTTTTTAAATCTGTATAAATGTCTTTGTTTGGTTAAACACAGAAAGATATTTAGATGAATGCTTGTGACCAAACAGTTTTTGGACCCCATTGACTACCATAGGAAAAATAACAATGGTAGACAAAAGAGCCCCCGAACATTTTACATTTACATTTTACATTTATTCATTTGGCAGACACTTTTATCCAAAGCGACTTACAATTGAGGAAAACAGCAAGCGATTCGTCTAAGTAAGCAATATTCACAAGAAGCGCTAGTAATACAGTTAATACAATTTTGCTGTCCTACATTCTTCAAAATATCTCATTTTGTGTTCAACAGAACAAAATAAATTATAAAGTAATTTTTCCTACTATGGGAGTCAATGGGGTCCACCTACTGTTTGGTCACAAGCATTCTTTCAAATATCTTTCTCCGTTTATCAGAACAAAGAAATGTAAACAGGTTTGGGGCAACTCAAAGGTGCACAAATGATGACAGAAACTATCCCCTTAATAAATACAAAAACTTTAAATTCTAGAGCTGATGTCAGAAGCCCCCCAGGTCGGGCAAATAGTGCAAAACAGTATGCAAACAATGACCAGAAACCCAAAACTGGAAACTCCAGTGGAAAATAAAAAACCCTCAGGAGAGAACCCAGACCCAACCAGGAGAACCAGTTCCTCTCTGGAACCAGGTAACCAGTGCAATTCTCACAATATGCTCATACTTTTTTCTTAGAACTCGAGCTGCTGCGTTTTGAACTAGCTGGAGTTTTTGTATTAATCTCACAGGACAGCCACCTAATAGTGCATTACAGTAATGTAGTCTTGACCTCATGAATGCATGAATGAACTTTTCTGCATCTGATAGTGACAGCATATGATGTAGTTTTGATATATTCTTAAGGTGGATAAACCACATTGGACTCGAAGCCGATAGCCTTGTGGGCAAGTGCTCTGACATGTGACACGGTTGTGCTTCGGGCAACCCGGGTTCGAATCCTGTCTCGTGGTCCTTTCTCGATCACTCCCACTTTGCTTTCTGTCACTTACAAAAAAAAGGTGGAAAAACCAGTTTTACAGGTGTTGGCAACATGATTTTCAAATGACAGATTACTGAATAAAACGCCCAGATTCCTTGCTGACGATAAGGGTTTTTTATCTGTAGGTAAAGGGGAACGATATGCAAAGTTCGGGGAATAAAGTGGTAAGAATGATCTTTAAAACACATTAAATCTCATCTTCAATCGCCAGTTCTTTGCCATGGTTTTATTAATTATAAAGAAAGAAATGCGCAAAATGCTAAGGCGAAAGATGAAATGCGTTTCTCAGCAGGTGTTGGGCTTTCACCTTATTATGTAGATATGTTATACCTCAATTTAAACAATATAAACAGGACAACCATATAGCAACTCGAGTGTTTATATGTTCTTTAAGTGACTATAAGCTGTCCGCTTTATTAGCACATTTTCCTGTTCTTCATGAGGTAAAACAAGTTGGGCACATCCTCGTGATTAACAGAAAAAGCTCAACACTGCAGGGTTGCGTGTAAACGTTTATTAAATTGTTGTTAAAGTTGAAACATTTTCCTGACTCTTCCCTATTTATTCCTCAAATTGTTTATCTTGTTCCCCTTTACCTACAGATATGTAGCTGTTTAAGTGCATTATTGTTACAATTAGTTACGCTGGAAATTCTGGTGAAATATGTGGTACATTGCGGGCCGTACACAAAGTTGCTACTCGTCCAGTTTTTAATATCGACTATGCATTCAATTATTCTATTGAACTGCTGTGTTTCGTAACCAAATCACTGAAGCATCCACACTACTTCTCTGGAAGAGAGTACGATAAGATCTCAATAAAAAAACTTGATAAGAAATATTTGTTTTTCTTTATTGCACAAGATGTATTGACAGTTAAACCACGAACACACCCTTAAATCTCTTCACAACAACACTATTACTAACCTGAACTGCAGACAATAAAAATCAGGGTAGCCACAGACTGGAGACATATAAACCCTTAGAGCATCACAGTTCATCGAAAAACTAATCGGAATTACAATTACATAATTACTTTAAACATACATGACATGCATTTTAAAACACTATTTATAAAAGAATTCATTGGATCTAATACAGCCAGTGTTTTACATAGAACAATGCCTGCAATGTTATTTCACATTTAGAAAAATACTTCAAATGAACTTGACATATTCAGATAATAACTGATCTTAGGTTTTCACCTGCTAACCTTAACAATATAACATTGAAACCTGCTCGAAGACAAAATGTCTCCAACAAATTAAACCAGAAGTTTAAACACGAAGATATTTCAAATGAAATTTTGTATCTAGGAGTGACATATTGTTGGTCACAAAATGATACAACATCCAAAGGTCTATAATCCTTTAAATCATCAGGCAGCTTTGCAATGTCAAAACCTTTGGTGTTCATCAAAATATTTTACTCTTAAAACTCTCAGGAACATAAATGCAAATTCTCTTTCAATTTGGGGGATTATGTGTAGAACTTCACCAAATAAAGGTTCTCCCCGTTCATCTGCTTTTAAAGGCAGAATGCATCCTTTTCTGTATGTTGTCCCCATGAAAATAATATTATTAGACACATGAATTGAACTAGTATAAGTGAGAGTATGTTTTGAGTTTGTCAGGCAAATTCTCACACTTGTACAAAGATGCAATAACAGGAAAAGCATTGGGCACAGTCATTTCTAAATTCATTGGCGAGCTCAATTTCCAGTGGTACATTTGTTGAAGCTGATGTTTATGAGCCAGAGTCTTTGAAATATTACTTCAGAAATATTTCAAAAACTTGTCAAGAGCCTGTCGCTTCAAGAAGTTTTGCTTTGAACCTCATGCACCACAACTTGGAAAGAGGCCCAAATAAAGTCATAATACTTGGGTAATGTGTCATAAAATGATGCTTAGGAATTAGATTCTTGTCAGGATAAAGAAGCTTGAATTGTGTGTGGTGATTTATTATCATGCAGCTGTTAGAGATAAACAGCTTAATAGCATTTTCAGACTTCAAGTTAACAATAACACTAAAGGTTTGTTTTTTTGATTTCCAGATCCATAGTCAAATCCTGCTATTCTTTCATTTAGATGTTCCAAAGAAAACCTTTTCTCCTCAAAAATGAAATGCCGCAGCATCAATTTGACCTCAAGAGGTGTAACTCCCTCTAACAAATCATGCATTTAGAGTAACAAATCATGCATTTAGAGTAACAAATCATGCATTTAGAGTGACAAATCATGCATTTAGAGTAACAAATCATGCATTTAGAGTAACAAATCATGCATTTAGAGTAACAAATCATGCATTTAGAGTGACAAATCATGCATTTAGAGTAACAAATCATGCATTTAGAGTGACAAATCATGCATTTAGAGTGACAAATCATGCATTTAGAGTAACAAATCATGCATTTAGAGTAACAAATCATGCATTTAGAGTGACAAATCATGCATTTAGAGTAACAAATCATGCATTTAGAGTGACAAATCATGCATTTAGAGTAACAAATCATGCATTTAGAGTGACAAATCATGCATTTAGAGTAACAAATCATGCATTTAGAGTAACAAATCATGCATTTAGAGTAACAAATCATGCATTTAGAGTAACAAATCATGCATTTAGAGTAACAAATCATGCATTTAGAGTAACAAATCATGCATTTAGAGTAACAAATCATGCATTTAGAGTAACAAATCATGCATTTAGAGTAACAAATCATGCATTTAGAGTAACAAATCATGCATTTAGAGTAACAAATCATGCATTTAGAGTAACAAATCATGCATTTAGAGTGACAAAGGTACCGGCACAAACTCCAACAGGTATGAGACAGAATTCACACAGGATTTATTGCCGGCAACAGTTCTCCCAGATGGTGTGGGTGGAAGAAGATGAATGAGGATCTTCAACATGGTATAACACAGCTCATCTGTATGTAATAAACATGAAGGCCACATGCAAAATATAAATTAAAAGAAACATTTAAATTGAATAAAAAATACCAAATTTCATTTAAAATGATTACTTTTATATCATACATTGAATGTTACAATTTTCATTTCATTTTCCACATAAACTGTGCGCGCATGCCACAAAGAATCATACCATCATGTTGACTTTCAGCTTTCTCCAATAATTGTCTGATGTCCATTTTCTTCTCCAACGATGCTATTTCCTTGAGTTTTGGAATAATGGTTCCTTCCCATTTCCTGATAAACATGTCTTCTTTCCCATCTGTAAGCTTGGAAAACTCAATGTCCACCTTTAACAGAAACCAAGAAATATTAAAAGTATGTAATATTTAGTGTAGAATTCTTAGCAGTTGAGCATTTGTTTTTACCAAAGATGGCATGTCCAGAAATCTTGGTCCAGAAATCCAGATTTCTCCAACGGTTGGTGATTTTGTCCTTATCCATTTCCTTCGATAACTGAAGGTTTGGTCAATTGCATTCTTTATTTATGATGAATTCTCTGCTGATGGTCGCATCCTCTTTATTGGTGACTTGGTAAAGAAGGTTTAAACTGTAGGTCTGTTGGCTCTGTTGAAGCTTCCGTCTGACGTTCCGAAATCTCATTTCTAGAAATCCACTTTGTGATGGTCCATCAAAGAAATGCTCCTATCATGATCAATGCGTAAAGAGTACCAAGTTGAAGTGAAGTACATTTGAGCACGTATACGGGTCAGTGACAAAACAGGGTTGGCAAGAGGAGAAAATCAAAAATCTTTGAAAAAATGGTTTTAAATGCATGCATCAGGTATTCTAAAATGTCCTTTGTGTGTTTATGTTGATTTTGTGTAATTAAAAATAACATTTGTAGCATTTTTTTTATTAAAGTTAGGACTGAAGGACCTTGTTTTCTAAATAATCTTTGACAAATTATGCAAAGATATTTTCTCCAATATTTTGGGAGATGTGAGATCCAGCAGGCAGTAGCGGGCACTCAGCGTAAATGTACCCCACCCAACGCAGCCTCATCTTGTCAAGTCCTCATAAAAGCATCGCTGTCTCTGTAATGGTTAAACAGTAGATTTATATTATTTCGGGTGTATAAGTGGGCAGTCTTTGCCCTCATAAATCTATTATTTGTTCCTTGACAAATTGACTGAGGGCAAAGTTGTATAATCTGCCTTTAGTGCTTTCGACTGAATTATTTATATTTGTATATGTATAATAGGCCTATTGTTATCATATATATAAACCCATATGGCTGCTATATTGCTGAGATTACCTCTATGATAATGTCACGTGACTTACATTTGTGCATCATGTAGTTTGATGGTTGTTAACACATTAGGTAAGGAGCGTTTGCTCCTTTGTGTTTTACTTTCTTGTAGGCAGTTTAGCAGAGGATGGGGAAAGTTAGCGTGTGCTTTTGTTTTGTTATTTGCTTTAGCATGTTTGTGGTTACTTATAACTGTAAATACCTGTAAATACTTGTGTACAAAAATACTATCGCTATATTCTTACACTTATTGTAAATAAATCTTTTGTTGCATGTTACCCGTCTTGCCTGTGTTTGTACTCCAAAGCTAGTCACAATTATTTTTCATGTGTACATCGTCCCTTCATACCCCTAGACAGACCAAAAATGTTTTCATGCACCAATGGGCCTGAACAAGAAGCTGCTCAGTGAGATCGGGTCTAATCTTCCTGATCTTTCTTAATGTTGAATAAAGCAAATTGGCATGATCGCGTTGTCTTTGCAATGTGGACAGTTTTTGTTTATAATGATCTATTTGCACTATTTTAAAATAAAAAATGATGTGTGATTTCTTTGAGATCTAAATAAACAATGTTTGGCACATGTATATTTAAATGTAACTATCCTGTAAACCTCGGATCATTTTGTTTTGGGAAAGAGCACTAGTGAGAGAAAACACATTGCAGAAACATCATTTTTATTCTAATTTTGTCAAACATAAAACTTGTGGCTTTGGATTTATTGCATTTCTAGTTTGCACAGACATGTTTATCATTCATATATTTTGATTAAAATCATTTAAGAGGTTAAAATGTCTTTTTTTTCCAGCATCACCGCAATAAATCTGTATGTGAGACTTTCTTCAGTGAAACACAACAAAAGATATTTTGAGAAATGTGTCAGTGGTTTTGTGTTTATACCATGGACGTCAATGGAGTTCAGTGTTGTTTGATTATCAACATTCTTCAAAATATATTTATATATTGTTGTCTTCTCACTAAACTATCCCCTCAAACATGACTATTATATACGAGTGTATTCTTATAATATACAAATCACCAGAAAGTGAGAACAAACCCTGAACAGTAAAAACAGAGGAAAACATTCAGTGTTCAACCATAAATAAAAAGCAGAAATAAACTGTATAGATAACAGTGTTGAAAAACCCCCAAGAAGAGTTGAGACAGCAGTGTTTATAAGACTCGTCTTTGTAAACATGCCTAAAGCCCGTATGTTTTATCGCTCATGTCCTAGTTGAATAATTTCAGGAAATACAATGAGATCTTCATTTCCTGGCGATGTCATAATTGGCCACAAACCAATCACACGTTTCCTTGACGGCTGGAAAATAAAAGAAAACATCACATATATACATTTATCAGAAAACACAATCATACTGATAACATGTATGACTTTAATTCACTGTAAGCTGTGTGTGTGTGTGCGTGTGTGTGTGCGTGTGCGTGTGTGTGCGTGTGTGTGTGTGCGTGTGTGTGCGTGTGCGTGTGTGCGCGCGTGTGTGCGCATGTGTGTGCGTGTGTGCGTGCGTGCGTGTGTGTGCGTGTGCATGCGCGTGTGTGTGTGTGTGTGTGTGTGTTCACCTGTTTTAAAGGGTGTGAATTTGAAGTCTGGCAGGTATTTGCGTAGCTTGGCATTGCTGGCGGTTTTCTTGAACTGACCGTCTGTTTTACTGGTGTCATACTGAGAGTAAAGAGTTAAGAATAATAGTATCAGATCATGGCGCTAGCAACGCCAAAGTCATGGGTTCGATCCCAGGAATTACATCATCAGTATGTAAGGATACAATGACATCATTGTGGAAGTCCAAAGCTTCAACCACAGCTTCTGCAGCATCTTTGATGGACACCTCGTCCTCTTCCCCCACTAGAGGAACACAGAGATGAAGATAAATGACATGATCTGATAAATCTCACATGACTTCTGTCCTTCAGAGCGAGTACCTGACAGTATGATGGGATCCACCTCATCATATTCCCTCAGAACCCAGAGAAACAGACGAGCCAGATCCAGAGAATAGATGAACTGCCGCAGGGGACGACCGGAGCCCCAAACCTGCAGAGCTTTTCCTTCTTCTACACAACACAACACAACACAACACACATGTTGATCAGGTTCATGTGATTGTGTTTAAGTGAATCTCAAGTGAATGTGTCTCTTACTCTTTGCCAGGTATGTCTTGTGAATCAGTCCGGGAAGCACGTGACCGTCTTCAATATTGAAGCTGTCATGAGGTCCGAATATGTTGGTTGGGATCGCAGCCGTGTACCGGCGCCCGTACTGATGAAATAACGCCCTGAAACACAAACACACGCGTCTCATATTATATCACAGATTATAAAGTAAAATAATTGCACACGTGAGCAAGAGAAAACAAACCTGTTGTGAACATCAATCATGCGTTTGGCGTACCCATAACCAAAATTAGATTCATGAGGAGGACCGTTGTGTATCTAAGAGAGAGAGAGAGAGAGAGAGAGAGAGAGAGAGAGAGAGAGAGAGAGAGAGAGAGAGAGAGAGAGAGAGAGAGAGATCGAGAGAGATCGAGAGCGAGAGAGAGATAGAGATCGAGAGAGAGACGAGCTCTCTCGATAGCTCTCTCTCTCTCTCTCTCTCGCTCTCTCTCTCTCTCTCATCTCTCTCTCTCTCTCTCTCTCTCTCTCTCTCTCTCTCTCTCTCTCTCTCTCTCGCTCTCTCTCTCTCTCTCTCTCTCTCTCTCTCTCTCTCTCTCTCTCTCTCTCTCTCTCTCTCTCCTCTCTCTCTCTCTCTCTCTCCTCTCGCTCTCTCTCTCTCTCTCTCTCTCTCTCTCTCTCTCTCTCCTCTCTCTCTCTCTCGAGAGAGCACACTGAGCTTGTGGACAGTCTTACAAAAGACAAACTTATTTTTATGATGTGTCATATGTATTTATTTACTACTCATATATCCACATCGTGTGTGCAAACAAAACCTTTATGCCTTTATGCATTGATGCAGAATATTTCATGTCAGCATATCGACTCCACAGATTCTAGATTGCATTCACTTTTTTTGAAGTCCAAACCTTTTTTAATATATGACTTTGACTGAGTTGACCAATAAAATCGGCTACGAGACACATGTTTATTTTTGCCTTTGTTTAGGTCAGTGAAGAGCAGAACAGGGATGAGAGAGGGACTCGAACACGGATCCCTGTGAGCTAATGGCTCATATATGTGTTTGTCTGGAGCACGTGCCCCGACTCCGACAGGAATCCATTTGGTGTGTGTGTGTGTGTGTGTGTGTGTGTGTGTGTGTGTGTGTGTGTACCATAGTCTCATCAATGGGATAAGATGTTTTATCAGGGAAGATACATGTGGACAAACAGGACACCACCTTCACCACCTCGACCTCATGAGCCGCCTGCAGCACGTTGTCATTTATGCGAATGTTATTTCTCTGGAATCAAGAAACACGTGGAGTAAACAACACAGTTAAACTATAATCATGCTAATGTTTAAGTTAATGTTAACAATTACCCAGAAGTCCAGTTTCTGTCTTATGTGTTTGTAAACTCCGCCCACCATCGCTGCCAAATGAATGACGTGTGTTGGGCGATGTTTCTGAAAGATTGCTCTCGTCTCTTCAGCGCTTCTGTCAATGCAATTACAAAACGACAGAGAAACTCAGATCTGAACTTAATAAACAGTCAATTAAATTAAATAATGATTTCAATTTCTACGTCTTGTCTGTGTGTGTGTGTGTGTGTGTGTTTGAAGGTCTTACATGAGATTGGCATCTTTGGAAGACAGGAATATCCACTCTTCTCCTTCTCTTCCTCCACCCTCCTCCTTTACCAACCGCTCGATCGCTCGCCCGACCAGCCCGCTGCCACCCGTCACCAACACACGCATCGTACCAACCTGCCCTTCCATCTGACAGACAGACAGAGAGAGAGAGAGAGAGAGAGAGAATCACTTCAGTGGTTAGGACACTATTGCTTAAGTCCAGTATCTATAGAGACAGAACGCAACGCGACATAATCTGAGGTCCACGCCCATCGGGGGGGGGGGGACAATGCAACCGTCTCTATTGACTTTGTATTGCAGGAATCTGCCTTCTAGTCATTTCTGACTTATAACAAAAAACAGAAAAATGTTTAGAGACTGGTTTGTGACAATTTGTGCAGTAAACAAGCAAAAGAACACAGAACCATGTTTTTATAAGCTGTTGACTCCAATAAACAAATGTTTTCACAGATCTTATTTTTTGCGATCTTCCAAAAGTCTATGGGAAGAAAGCATAGACTTTCGGTTGAGGGAACCTGTGCGCCACTAACTTCTGGGTTGGCCTACACAAATGCGTCATCTCTGAGGCTCCATACTGCAGATTGTCACGTAAGCGAGTGGATCCACAAACAAAAAAATGATTTTTTCCAATTTACAGAGGGGACAAGTGCCACCATGGCCCTCCCCTGTCTACGTCACTGGTAAGAAGTCTGATTAAACATGTTTTTGATCAACAATAATCAGGTTAAACCACTGGCACACCCTTAAACTCTTCACAGCACCGCTGTTAATCAAAAATAAAGGTGCTTTATTCACAGCGATGCCATAAAAAAAACATTTTTGGTTCCACAAAGAAGCATCCAGAGAAAGGTTCTTTAAAGAAGCATCTCTTTTTTATATATAAAGGTTCTTACTTTGGATGTTAAGGGTTCTTTATGGAACCATTTAGATAAAAAAAGGTATCACTGTGAAGCACCTTTATTTGAGTGTATACAGACAAGAAAAGAGATAAATGTAGGAAGAATAAATAAAAAAGAATTTAGATCAAATGAGCTTTATTCACACAAAACCCTGCGATTACAGAGAATGTTTATAACTCTAAATTACTTTCAATAATATAAAGTACAAAAATGAGTTCCTCGTTTTTATTAAACAAAGTTTGAGAATTGTTTTATCATTTAGATTCTGTAACCATTGCAGAACAAGCTCGCACATTAATAAAGCAGACAGCTTTATAGTATTATAAAATACTATAAAATACTATAAAGACCATACAAAGACACAGGTCGGATCGGGTTTATATTGTTTACACAGTGTTTTAGTTGAGATAAAACAAGCACATATAAATGTTCGGATGAAAGTCGAGTCTGTTAAAGCCGGTGTCTCTCTCGAGCCTCCGCAGCGCAGCACGAGACCCAACGGCACGCACACATTTTAAAGATTGATAGTGATGATGTTTATTAAAGCGCTTTGTATTTTTGTGTTAATATAGCCTATATGATTTCGTATAATTTCCAACTTTAAAATTGCGTGTAAAAGCAGATAAACGCTATTCTCTCACTTAGTTCATTTTAAAGATTACGCGTCATGCATGCTTAATGCAAAGAATATTTTTAGTTTTCGAGTAATTGACGAAAATACTTCCTTAACTCTTGTTTTCATAGCCAAATGTACACAACCCTTACGGCATTGATCCTGTCTTTTGTTCACATAGGGCGCTTTTCGGGACTGATCCCGTATTTTCACATATAAATAAAGTTTTAAAATGTTTTTGGTGATCTTTGCACTGTGAAAAAAAATCCTGGTTTCATTGATTTCATAGTTTTAGTAATAAAACTGAGAAACAGAGAGAGATCATCCTGGTTTAAAATATGACGAAAATATAGCCTAATTTGATTCTAAATGAGCTCAAATCAATATCTCCTGCAGGACAAACGGTCTCATTCTATGACAAATAAAGAGTTTGAAGGACAAATAAAGAGTTTGAAGGACAAATAAAGAGTTTGAAGGAAAAAAACCACACTGAATTACCTGCTGACCGCCGTCTTTGGAGCACATGACGCTAAATGATATTTTGTGAAGCTATGACGCACCAGTGGGTGAAACCTTCCCTGCAGCAAAACATACAAAAACAAGACATTGTTCAAATGTAGACTAACAATACGTTTCCTTTGTCCGCTCATACGCTTTGTGGAAGAGCTGCACGTGGATGAAGATGTCAGAAACGAATGACTGGAGATTCAATAATTTCGGAAACTGGAAATGTTGTTGGCATACTGTTGGAGGAATGAGGTTGCCTGGTGGAAAGTAAACTTATCCCATGTTTTTACAGATGATGATCGTGCTATTTGCTTCTATCGTTGGTTTACCTCATAACAGGGGCGTTTCTAGGTTTTCAATATTAGGGGGGCTCAGCCTCCAAGTTAATATATATACATATATATATATATATACATATATATATATATATATATATATATATATATATATATATATATATATATATATATAGACACTTTTTAAGCACTACATATTGTATACGTTACTAAAATAAAGAAAGAATATGCAGAATAAAAACAATAAAATAAAAACAAGTTATTGTTATTAAAATTATTATCACATTAATCGATCAATTTGCAACATTTATAACTCAAAGTGACAACAACCAGCCACAAATCCATATAATAAATGCTCAGTCATTATTTAGTAGATAAGAAGGTATAGGACTTGATATGATGTTTTCCTGCCATTTATTCTGATAAGGTGGAGCGCTGTCTGTCACTCCTGCAAACCCGGATAAGTTCTAGTAACTCAAAAAATTTGAGGCAACTGATGGCCTTGACTTTTGTAAGTTTTGAAGTGATGGGATTTAAGTTAGCTGAACTTTCAGATTTTGATTAAATGCAAGTTAAAGTTCTTATGAAGTCAACTCAAATATTTTGAGTTAATGTGACTTTAAATTTTAATTAATTTTTCACATGCCATTAAGTTAACAGAACTTCAAATAATAAGTATGCAATCGCTTCTGTGTTATATTCTCTTTCTTTTTAAAACATAAATCGAGCTCATTGAGTTAGAAAACTCATAGACTGATCCCAGTACTGACATTAGGGTAGTCATTGCTCATTGGTAATGCAACACGCATTACAGTGCACATGTAACCTCCCACAGCCTAAGCCACATGCACCACTCTTCAGAACAATAGTAACCACTAAACTCTAAAATGACCACTAAAATTGATCAAACTCTTCCAAATCTGCATGATAAATGATCAATAAACACTATCAAGTCTTTCTCTTTACTGAAAAGCACATAAAATGACACTTAAATTCAAAATGTACTCTCCTAATGCACCCTCAAGCAAAGCATGCTGGGAACGGGAAATCTTCCTCGACAATAAAGTTGAATTAACTTATTAAAATTAAGTAAAGTGGAGAAGAGCAAAATGATTTATTTTGAGTTTGACTCTAAACTTAAAAATTTAGTGTCAGCTCATCACAGACTCAAAAAAATAAGTACTGTGAAATTATAATTTTAAGTGGCGCATACTTAATCCACAAATATAGTTGCAGTTAATCAAAAATTATAAGATTAATTAACTCAAAAGGTAGAATAAGTCATATGAATTTAAAAATGTAAGTTAGTAGAATTTTTTTCATGAAATTAAGTTAACACTACTTAATATTTTTAATTATTTTGAACATTTGGGTTTACAGTGTGCGCATGACTGCGAGCTCATCTGTCACATCCACAATATGTTATAAATTAATAATAAAAAATACTGCAGCATCTGACAAAGAACAGGCAGACAAAGAGCTTCTATGTACACCTCTGTTTACTCGGAACTGAATAAAAGTAACGTTACAGCCGCACCAGAACTAACTCCCACCCTGTCGTCTTTCAGCTCTCAAACTACCTTCAACTCTCTATAACTTACTTAGCGGTGCAGAAAAAGAAAACTGCACTTCATCATTAATAACATAGTTCTGTGTGCTACAATATCATCATGATTGTTCTCTAAAGTATGCCGTCATTGGTGTTAAGTGCTTTCATTATGCTGGAGTTAAACGCAAACAAAACTTTTTCAGTGGATTGGAAAGTGTCTTGTATCGCTCCCGCATCATATTACGTAAACAAAAATGTCAAAGATGCAAATGTCGTGTTAACGCACGCACGCACGCACGCACACACACACACACACACACACCTTGTACTCTGCTTATGATGTGTTCACTTAATGTTAACTTTGTGCCAGCGCGTCGCTGTGGACTGAAGAACGCGCCGTTTTCATAATAAGAGTTTTTAAGGGGACTAAGCGATCTCGAATTCCTGTACAAATTACATAATTAATCACAGTTTTTTAGGGGGGCTAAGCTAGACATTTAAGGTGCCTAAAGCCCAACTAAAAAGGGCCTAGCGACGCCCCTGCCTCATAAATCGCTTTGGATTAAAGCGTCTGCTAAATGACTAAATGTAAATGTACTGCCCACCAGTCCCGGGCAGGGTCATATATAGGACAGAGCTGAAAAATGTCAGCATCAGTAGCACCAAAAAACCCTGTCATCGGGCCAAAAGTACGGGAACTGTGAGCCATGTGTCTTTTATCAGGTGAAGCCTCTGGCGATACATGTTTGCATGTGATTGAATTTATTTTCCCGTTCTCCCGTAGGCAGTATTTAATTTGTAAATTACGATGTGCCTGAACAAATATAAAGGGACTTGGCAGATGCATCAAGGTAACATAACATTAGTGGGGTGGGGAGAAGTAACGGCCATGCAACGGTTGTTTTTCCGTCCAAATTGAGATGTTTTGATGCGCATATGAAAGCCTAAATGGAAGCGGACATGCGAAAATAATGTCAAAATTATCAAAGAAATGTAACATGCCATAGACTTGCAGATTTTTCTCTTGAGTTGCCTTAGTTGAAATGCGTGTTAAACAGCTTATTGTCATAATGATGATGTTGTGAATATTTTTGTGCATGTAAAACACCAAAAACACAGCCCTCAACATTTGTGTAGAATTCAGAAATTTAACGGTATATTTACATTACTCAGTCATTGTTAGATTATTTAGTTCCTCGCACTAAAGAACATATAAGGGCAAATGTATTTTTGCATATCGTTTTGAACGTCATAAATTTTGTTGCATAGGAACTGTTATTCTTTACTCTATATGGTAATAAAATGTAACCTTGCTTGCTATCTGATAAGACAAATACACTTCCTGTGCTGTCTATAAAAACGGTATGCTTAAGGAAATAAACGAATAAGTTAGATACCACACTTCTGTATCTGTCTCCCCAGAGCTCTGAAGTGAATCTTAACATCTAGCCTGTATAATAAGACTAATGGCTGGAATACACTACAAAGACTTTTGCTCAGATTTTCAGTCTGGACTTGTTGCAGAAAGTGTGATGTTTAGATTTTAAAAGTCTAGTAGTCTATTCCAACCTTAAGAGTCAAATAAAACCACAGACAAATTAATATAATTTTATATGCGTGCATGTGGAGGCTGCCGTGTATAGATTTAGGCATATTAAGCATTTAATCATCCGTTAACCATATTTCATCAGTTCTTCTTCGTCTCTTCACAGCATTTAATAAAACTTTGAACAACAACACAAAAAAGAAACTTGAAAAATGTAAAAGTAAGTAATGTAGGGTTAGGTATCCAATGAGATGACGACTTCGAACGTGCTGAAGTGTTTCCAGAAAAGTGTGCTTTATGCCTCGTTCACATTACAAGCGACAAAGGACATGATCCCATTCATTTCAATAGAGAGCTGGCGACTTCCGGCGACACAAGCAGTAGCAAACGTTGGCGACTGGATGGGGCTTGTCTAGCGACGCGACAAAGTTGAGAAATGTTTAACTTTATGTAAATGAGGAGCGACTTTTGGGAGCGAAAGCCAATAGGAGAGAAGATGGGATTCTAATGTGATTCTTCTCCTCTCAGCTCCTGCAGTGAGCGTCTCCAGTAGTGGGAACGGCCACTATAGCGACCCCACCGCCAACCCCTGGTGACTTGCAGTGCTTGTAATGTGAACAAGGGGTTATGCAGTCTGAGGCTGAGACTATTAGGCCCCATACACACCAAACTAGTAAAAGAGCTGCTACCTGTCGCTCTAGAACTTCTTTTTAATATTATTAACTCTTCTCTTACTCTAGGTCATGTCCCTAGACCGTAATTAACTGCTGACTGTAATCTTATAAAGAAACCACATTTAGATGACGGCAAACTACAAAATTAGAGATCGAT